>CAMOHE010038278.1:16694-30650 GCA_946598075.1 Artocarpus hirsutus | reverse complement strand
AGATAAAGTTATTTTAATTAGATAACTTCTCTATTGGGTTATTTGAATTAAAACTGAGGCTTTATCCTATAGAATCTCGGGTGAAAAATAAAAGATTCGCGTGATTTTTATTTCGGCAGTTCGGCATGCCGAACTTAAAGTTCGGCCTACCGATCAGGCAAGTTCGGCCTGCCTATGAAAAAGTTCGGCCTGCCTATGCGCGAATTAAAAATCGTGCGTTTTCACACGTTTTTACGCGTATCTTATCCGATATAGACCCGAATTTGGTTCTGTTTCAAATTTTTGAGACCTTATCTGATAAGGAATGACCCTAGACCCAACCTCTATAAATAGGGAGTGAGTCTAATGAGTTATTAAGAGATCAATAGAGAGATTAAGAGTGATACTCTACTAGTGAGAATCTGAAACTCCCTAAGAGCTCTTGTTCACAAATCACGAACACTAGCTTTGGGTTCTCTCAATTGATTGGAAGGAGAGTCACCTTGAGGAAGAGCTGTACGTGTGAGCCCACACTCACTCCGATCGTGGATAAAGAATAGCAAAGAAGACCAGTTGGTTGAAGCTCTTCTAGAACGTTACTTCTCTACACAGACTTCGGGAGCTTTTCGGCTTATACAAGATCAGTAAAATCAGGTTAATTTATACATATAGCATGTCAAACTTGTGTTTTAGAAAATACTCTGATTTAAAATTTTAAAATTCCGCTGCGTATTATTTTTCCAACATAGAAGTCCTACCTCGATATCTGTGTCGGTGTCTCACACCGTAATCCCGGTCCGCTATACGTTAGCTCTGTGGATCCACGCACGAATCCTAAATGCATAGTAACTTAGTTCATTAGTATCTAACCTGAGGTATCTTATGATACTAAATCGTCTCATGGTGTCCTAGTGTGCCTTTTAGGTTTATAAAATCATTTTATAAAGTTGAAATTTCAATCGGGGTTCAAAACAGTGAAAACGGGTGAAAAATCACAAAATTATACCATACCCAGTCGGCCTGCCGGTCGTCCTGGTTCGGCCTGCCGAACTGCATAGTTCAGCCTGCCGGAAGAGCAGGTTCGGTCGGCCGAACATCTCCAGGTTCGGCCTGCTGATCCCTTAAACCGGCCTGCCGAACACGAAGTTTCGCCTGCCGATCTGGAAAAATTTCAGAATTTTTCATGCATGGGTCTCGGCCTCCCGAATCCAAATCTTCAATCCAACATGTTTTTCTCAATTCTCAAGCATGGGTAATGATCAAAATTGATAAATAAACATTATAGAACACTTTTTAACTCATTAAAACAAAATTTAAGCAAGCTTTTTACAAAAATCCAAAAATAGAGGAAATTGAGGAAAAATGAAAAACATTGATTCTAATCCGTTTTTGATGAAATAAAGTTTCAATTCTAGTTATTCTAAGTTCATCTAACCTAGATTAAAGGTTCTCTAAGCTTAGAAAAGCTTAAATCTCAAAATGGAAGAGAATTTGAAAAATGTAAAAAGTTTTAAAATTTTAAAAATTAACCTTGAATCGAAGCTTGAATCGAGTTTGTGGTTGCTCAATCACATTCCTGAGCCTTCAATCCGCAACCCTGAAGCTTGAAATCGAATTGTGAATCAAAAATTTAGAGAGAGGATGAGAGAAATCGAGAGAGAGTGAGAGAGAGACTTACAGGGAAGGAGAGAGAGAAGAGAGACAAGCGTAAGAGAGAGAATGACAGGATGAGTGAAATAAATAGAGGAAAGAGAGACAAAACTAGTGAAGAAAAACCGTGTATACAGCATGTGGTTTTTCAAAAGAGACGTGTTGGTCATTTGACGAATTGTTTTGTTTTAAAATTTAAAATAGCACTTAAAAATAATTAAAAATCATTAAAAGAATCAAAATGACATTAATTTAAAAATTTCACAAAATGATCTAGTTAAGTTTAAAATAATTACTATGACACACTAATCTACCATTTAATACTCTAATTATACTTAATTAACTTCGGGGTGTTACATGCTACTCTCCCCTTGTTTCGAATTTTTACGTCTTTGGAAATTCTTATTTATGGCACTTGCACCGGCACTCTCTATAGCGATATCATGACAATATTGAGCCTGTTTGGATTACCTTTAATATTAATTATCCAGATTTCATCTTGAGATAGGCTACACATCACCTGACGGAGAGTAGACATGACACCTTCCATTCTGTGAATCCAACCTCGGTTCATTGTCGCATTATGCCTGGACTTTGCATCGACTACTAGGAAATCCACATTTAAAGATCTTCCTATTGCTTGGATCTGGCCTCCTAGGCTTCCACACTCAGCTGTTGTATGTCCATGATCGTTATATAATTCACAAATTTTAGATCGATTCCTTATTTTTGGATCAGACAAGATGGGTCTTGGTAGTCTGAAGATTCCCAAATGTTTGTTTTTTGGTAAATTCGCTTTATAGGCTTAGTTAAAGGAACTTCATCCCTGATGGAGTAAGGTTTTTACTGCCGGTCTTTCTGTCTTCTTCAATTTAACTCTGATTCTTTTGTCCTCGTATTGATTCAAATTCCAGTTTTCTCTCTCAGGATACCTTTCTTCCCATGGTTCCCTATTTTAGCATCGATCGATCCCACTATTCAGATTTGGCTTGTATGGTATGAAATCCGTGTTTTGATTCAGACCTCCCCTGTTCATTGTTTTATTCTTCAGATATCTTGCTTCTTTCTTCCACCTTCATATTTCCTTCTGCTTCAAAGATGATACTGTCATTGTTTTCGGCTATCTCCTTATTAGGATTTCATGCAGTTCATGATCACGTCTTAACCTATCTCGAAATATGTTTGCTACCATCATCCCATCCACTAATTCAACTTGGTTAAGTTCTTAAGTGAATCTATCAAGAAATTATCTAAAGGTTCTCGCTAGGTCTCATTATGATGTTCATGAGGTCAGCATATAGTTTTCCTCTCCTTCCTATTGTAAATGAACTGAGCTACGAATTTGTCTGATAGCATCGAGAAACTCGAGATTGAATTTGGTTCCAATTGATTGAACCAAGTCGCGGTTGTTCCTGAAAGCACTCTGGGGAAGATCTTACAATAGAGATTCTCATTAAGTGGGTGTTTGAAAGAATGATGGGAACCACTTTTATTGTAGCATGTAAGAGTTTATCACTATAGCAATTTTTTTTATTGTTACAATAACATGTGAGAATTTTTTACTGTTCTTAACTGAGTTTATGATGGGAACCAATCACGGCCAAACACCCTAGGTGTTTAAAGGTTCCGAGCATCATCACTTGTATGAATAGAAGCAAGAATTCTATAGGATCCAACTTGCCACAAAAGGTTTTCGTTTTTGGAGCAACAAACTTTTCAGGCTTTGGTTCTGAGTAGGATTCCTTTGGTGAAAGGGATTTGGCCATGTTTCTGGCTTCTTGGATTGCGATTTCGGCGGGAGTTAGATTCTTATCTTTTGCAGCTGCCCATCAAAGCAGTCTTTTATTCTTCTCATGATTTTTTAATTCATATCCTACTTAGTCATGGATAGAACTAAAATTTTTGTTTTCTCTGGCATTTTTGGGGTCCGTAATTCCACAGCCTTTGTTCGTGCTTTCCCAACGTCTGTTTTCTTCTTTGTCATTTTGAGTACTGCCTCCTCTAAACCTGCTTCATCTTCCTCTGGCTCATCTTCTCTAGTTGTTGTGTTCACTAAATTTTTCAGTTTTGGATTTTCCTTCGAGATTCTTCTAGTTGTTTCTGAAGCTCTGGCTCCGTCTTATTTCTTCCATAGTTTCTTCAGATCATTTATTTTATTCCTGCAATTTTCTGATGCTTTGTAGAAATTCTTGCTGCTGATCTATCATGTTGACATTAGATTCTGACTGTCGACCATCCTCCTGGTTTTTTGTTGTTCTTCTACAGATCGCCATCTTTTACTCTGTCTTTGACTTTCTTCCGATTCGTTTCCTACAAACGGCGCCAAATTTGTTTGGATGATTTTCTATCTTTCTAAACAAATCAAGATTGGAATTCTAGAGCTTTCTTAGATCTAAAGAAATAAATCTACTTCTCAATGACAAAGGAATTTCTCTCTCTAAGTTTTCTCACTAGAATTTTCTCAAATAGCTCCAAGACCCTTTTCATTCCGCTAGTTCTTCTATTCATAAACGTCGGAACAATTCCTTCTAAGATGCTTTTAAGTCATTTTCAGCCTTCCATCTCGTCGTCTGACGTGGCAATCTAGTTCAAGTTAGTCTGAAGCTTCCTCCAGTTCTTCCGATTCCGAGTGGTTTATCTTATCCTTGTTTTTACTGTTGAAACATCGTCGTCGAACTTTAGTCTAATGACACTGTTTTCATCTGGTTTTCTCGTCTTTACAACTTCTATTATTATTAGAACGACATCGTTTTGGTAAATGGACTCTGAAAGCAACGTGCAAACTGAAACACATGCGTCAGTTACAAAAAGCCTCCCCCCTAACTTTAAACTTCTTACGGATGACCTTGTAGTTTGAAAATTACAATTTGATGGCAATTTTCTTTGCAAATTTCTCCCTTAGCAGTGGTAAAATTGCACCAAAAGAAAATCAGTTGAACAGAGTTATAGTTTGTAACCTACGAGGGGTGCCAGACAACATTCGTATCCAAACGCCTAGCAGTATTGCATTTTGAGAGGATGAAAAAATCAAGTGCTTTAGGCTTCTGTTACTTCACCAGCGCTAACATGAACCTTCCCCCTTCCTTAAAACCACGACTTAAGCTTCAAAAATGGCAAAGAAGAAGCCTTGCACCAGCCCCTCTACTCTTTGAGTGCATTGTTTGGCATATGGTCATTGGGCCTTGATGGATGCTTGTTTGGCTGCTGGAATACCCATATCCTAATCCCAGTTGATACTCGTTAGCTGCCTTGTATCGTATTTAAATTGATATTTTAAGCTTCAATTTGACTAGGACCATTGATAGTAGGAGCAGATTTGCAAAAGAAATAAAATTATGGTATTTGTTTAAAATTACCAAAAAAAAAAAAAAGAATTGGTTTTATGTGAAAACCAAGTGGGGACTTTTGCAACTCCTCTTTACTTATGAAATTTAGCATGACGCATTCAAGATTTGATTCTGATTTTACTAAGCGCTTCTATGAAATCGGGATGTTCTGAATTTCTCATGCAGAATCCAACCAGTGAAGTATTACTGAGCCATTTCAATCCTGATAACCAAGGGGGTGAAGTCACTCCATAGATCGTTTGCCCACAAGGGCAAACAATGGAAGCTTCAAAGTGCTGCTTTCCGATCAAATAAAATTTATGGCTAGTCACTTATCTCCTTCCTTTCTTATTGATATTTGACCATCTGGCAATGGACTTTAAAACTTTAAATGGAGATGGATGCCCAACGACCATCCAAATTACGGAGATAATTAAGAATCTTTACAACTATCTTCTCATAGGAAAAAAAAATTGTTCGTACAGTTTTATCTGCAACATTTAAAACAAAAATAGGAAATGTTTGGCACACCTAGAGACTGCAATTTAACTTGCGAATATGTTACAACCACAACAAACATTTTCGAACTCAATCCAACCAAGTTTTTGTACTTACAATAATCAATCATGGAGAACAAGCCACAAGGTCCACATATTAGAAACCTAAATTACAGCTTACAGATGGGGTACAGGACGGTCATGTCATCCTTTCAAAACTTGTCTATGCAGACACCATCTCGAAGGACTTCATATGCGTCTCTGCTCCTGCTTTTCTTCATCCCAGCAGTGAAATGGACCTTCGACCTATCAGATGATATTGAGGTAACTTTTACCCATATCATGACCTTAGTCTTCATTCCTTCTACGTCAGCTAGCTTTCCTTTCTCCAGAAATCCAGTTACTGTGGTCGTAAAACGCAAGACGGATGAATCCTTATACCCAACTTCACATACTGCTGGGATATAGACAACAAGCTTTCCTGTTTCCTCGTTGAACTCATAGTTTGTAGCATCACGGGGGAAAATTCCTACCGGCAGGTCATACTCCTTCAGCAGCTCAGGCAATGGTTTTTGCATTTTTCCTGTGAAAGTCGCACATCCTTGATTAATACAACGATGGAAAAATCCATGGATGGAGTGAACAGAGAGTGCATATGTTAGCTGCCAAATTATATACCAATTCTTTTGCACTGTAAAGGAATGCTATTTCAATGATCCAGTAACAAGTTCGAGCATAACCACTTCACAAGAGCTATAAGTGTACTGTCTATAGCCAAAAAAATTCTTCTCAAGGAACTGACACGACCACTCTATCATATTGTATTTCTGAATTTGACATTACCATTTTATAGCCTTCCGTTAATGACCAACTTCTTTAATAAACTCTCATCACACTGCATTATGCTTTCTTCCAAATTCGCAAACAGATTGTAGTTTTCTAAGCTTGTATGAGTATTGCACTAAAAGCAAACATCATATCTTAAAGGAAAAACATGCTGAGGCACAATCATCAAGTTCATATGCCCCAACATTGAACATGCTATAACCGATTCTAAATTAAAAAAATAATAATTAAAAAAAAACAAAGTCGCAATAATTTTTCATACAATCAGCATATAAGAATTTCCTCAACATGCAATTGCAATGTACTAAAAAAGAAAGAGTGGAACAAACCAGAGATACCAACCTTTGATTTTATTAACCAACCATTTGGTTCCCCCTTCAATGCTGGACGACAATGACTGGTTATTGGAGAAAAAAGGGTCACTACCAAAATATGTAAAGAACCAAAGCAACAACAGAATAGGAAATATTTTCCTATAAAAAATAAGGCAGAATAGGAAATATCGACATTGATAGGATGCTCACAAGCTCTAAAGAGGGACATGAAAATTGAAACTAATGAAGGGTGTGTATATTTATACCCCACATTCTACTTTTTACATACCCTTCTTTGATAAAATTTCTTATTACTATATAACCCATTAATAAAATTACTCTCAAGGACAAAAGTACTTTTAAAAAAAGACTCATTACACACCCCACCTTAATATATATATATATATATATATTATTTACTTCCAGAAAGTTTTTGTGCCCTACTTTTTCTAAAAGAAAATTACGTGAAAAAGCATGTGGCTTTTTCTTCTTCAAAATTACTCTTTCATTAAATTTTTATTGATTAATGTAAACAAATTATATAAACTACTATTGGTGAACCCATTGAGTTACAATATAGAAAAGCTACCCATAATAGTATGCGAATCATGTGTAATTAAGTGGTTCGCTTCAAATAAAAGGAAAAGCTCGTTAATATATTTCTTTTCCAAAATTAATTGAAAAAGGTTATCTTGCTTGTCGTAGACATTAGAAAAAAAGTTAAAAAACAAGAGAAGCTAAGAATATTTGCACCGATTTTTTTTTTAAAAAATTAATAATAATAACACAAGAAATCATCCAAGAGTAGGATCATTTTTAGCCTATTGTCAACGTGAGGTTGGACGTGGATCATAAAGAAGCCCTTGCCGGCCAGCCAACATGTATGCCAAAGAAAAAAGGGGTGTGGCTCAGCCAAATTTCCTTTCCATCAGATTTTATGATCTTATCACATGATGAAAAGTGTGGGTTTTTTCTTTTTTATTTTTAACATAAAAAGAAAAACGTTTGGAAAAAATAAATTGTAAGTTTGTTTGGTTGGTCAGTGTGAGAAAAAGAAAAAACAATAGTATTTTGGTGTAAGGAGTTTTTTGATATGTTGAAAGGGGCATAACAAGTGGAATGAGGGTGGTTTAAAAAAGGATGTGTAAAATGTAGAATGGGGTGTCAAATGCACCCATTAAAGAACTTATAATGTCATATCATTCCACCTAAAAATTACCTTAAATTGGGTTACAGGTTAGTAACTAAACTGACTATTTCTAAAGCCCAAGAATTGCGAAATCTGAAAATAACCAAGGCAATTGCACATTATTATATTATTTCCGACAGAAACATCCCTAATTTGTTCAAAGAAGCTAATTCAAATCAAATTTCCTCAATTCTTTCATGGAATTGGAATAATCAGAAACAGAAACCCTAATAATTCAATCAACGAACAGCTCGTAATGATCAAAAAAAGTTTCACGGACAAGATCGAGATTAAAAAAATAAGTGATTGAAATCACATTTACCCCAAAGAAAAGAAAAGGTTTAATGCAAGAAAATGAGACAGAGGATAATATGAAGCTTACGCTTATATCATCGCCGACGGAATTGAGCTCTTTGTTGGCTTTCTGGCTGAACCAGTACGAGCCCACCTTGTTCAGTATCTGATCCATAAGCGTACTCTCAAATTTATCTCTCCTCTGCTCTCTGCGACAAGATCGAAGAGATTTGGATCTCCTTGAAAGAGGAACGTGCAAGAGGTGAAAAACGAACGAGAGGAGAGAATAAAAGTCCTCTCGACTCGTTCTTCGCCGTGTCGTTGGAAAATGTATTCTCTTTTTTTTTTTTTTCAAAAAGTTATTGGTTTTTATAGAATTTTTACGTTTGCCTCTCAAAATAAGTTATTTATATCATTTTGCCCCCTAATTTTTAAAATACATCATTTAATTTATTTAAACTTTGTTCGTTACCCCTTTCATCCAATTTCATTGATTTTTAACATATTTTTGTGAATTACTTTTATAATTCCCCCTCAAACTATGCCGCTTTTGTTATTTTGTTTTGTTAGAAACTTTGTTCCCTTAAACTTTATTTCATCAGCAAGTAATCCTCTTTCATTCATCTTTGTTAATTTTTTTCTTTTTTTATATTATTTTTATATTCCCCCCTCCTAAACTATGCCATTCATGTTATTAACCCAACTTTTAAAATATCATTATGTCCCCTCAAATTTTGTTTTGCTAACAAATAAGCATCTTTTGTCCCATTTTGTTAGACTTAATAAATTAATTTTTCTCTTCCAACTTTATAGGACCTTCATGTCAAAACAATCCATATAATTACAATTTTTATGAATATTTTTTACAACATGCCATTCAAATACAAATACAAATACAAAAAATAATTCAATGGTAGGGAGTAAAAAACAAAAACTTCACAAAAATACCTTGAAATGTGTTTTTGTTTTCAAAAACTTTAAAGGCTCAATTTTTTAAGGTATTTCTCATTAAGCTCTTTTATTTTGGGGTTTAGATGGTCTGTTTCAAAATATACTTTTTTGTTGAATTATTTTTTTCTTAATCTCTTTTTTCTCTCCCAAACTCTTTTTTTATGTTTAGGTTTTTTTTCCCAAAGTTAGAAGAAAAACAACATTTGACTTGTCAAGCCAATCAAAATTGAATGGAAAGATATTATTTGCTAATAAAACAAAGTTTAAGAGAATACGATGATACATTTTTGAAAGTATGAGGCAAAATAACATAAGTTACATAGTTCACACGGAGGTGTTAAAAAAAACAACAGAGAAAGAGGTTACTTGCTAACATAACAAAATTTAAGAGAACTAAGTGGTATATTTTAAAAGCTAAGGGCAAAGTAACATTACTGACATAGTTCGAAAAACAAATATAAAAATAATCATTTTGTTAAGGAAAAAATTATTGTAGTTAGCTTATTCGTTTTGTTTATTTAAATTTTTTAACTTGATTTTTGTTGAATCAAGTATTTACTTTATTTTTTTCCCATTTACTTGCAAATTTGTTGTGTCACCCCCTCAAAAAAGATTGTTGTGTCACTTTTTTAAACTTGTAATTTTGACAATTACTTTTTAAATTTTTATTTTTCTTCACTTCTTTTTAGAGAAAACTGAAACTTATTCAACTAACAATATCCACTTTTACAATGGTGCCTAAAATTTCAGACAAATAGTCCAACATACAAAGCTAACAGAGTTAAAAACATCGTAGCTAGCTAAGAAGTAGATTATCCGTTCTCGTAACAGAGAGATGTAACAAATATTGTCACTTCTAGCGTGAGACAAAAGTCCCTAATATCTACAATGATATAAGCTTTCGGTGCTCGAGCTATAGAAGATTGAACTCTATGAACCACATTCCAAACATTCAACTCGAACTTCTAATTCCAGGAATTACAAATTTGTACCCAATCTGCCTCTTCTCTAACTGCCAAGAACTCACCCATGTGGGGAGACAATTTCCTACAATTTGTCTGGCCATAGCACAAAGAACCACCTTTGTGTTGTCTCTTGCCACAAGCCTTATCCCAACATAATCAAGTGAGTTACGAACTGTAGCATGAACATTAATCTTTACCACACCCAGATCCAGAGCTTTTAGCCGTTGTCCTTTTATCCATTACATTACAAAGCGCATATTTACCCAACAAACAACCCACCTTAGCCGCCACCTCCTCCAGGGTAGTTTTCTAACCCTCAAAAATCCATATGAGACACCAAATTTTTGTCTTTTTGGGGCGTTACTTAACTTGTTTAAACATTATTTCTTAAACTGAATCTTACTTACTACTAAGAAAAATACTAAGTAAATTTTTTTCTTTTTATCTGAAAAACGTACTTGAAACTATTGTGACTTTTGTTGCAACATAAACTGAAACATAGTTTCAAAACTTGACTTTAAAATCATCCAAATCTTTTCTTAAAACTCATTGTTTAAGCATTTACTTTTTTAAAGCTTCTCAAAATATTTTTTTTTTCAAAAGACTGAAAACTCTTTTTAATAAACAGCAAAAATAAACTGTAGTCATATCCATACCTAACCATCGTATTTGTCACCGTGACACCGAACTTTACAACAAGTCTTATTGGTCTTCTGTAGAACTACTTATAGCATGAAGTGACTTATAATGAGCTTATGCTCAATAAATTCAAACATATTTCACAAAATATTAAAACATTATTGAAAAAAAAATTCCTTTTTAAACCTTTCTCATAAAACATTTTTCATAAACATTTCTCATTAAACGTTTTTCACAAAACGTTTTTCATAAAAACATTTCTTGTAAAATCTTTGTCATGCACACTATTCATAAAAACAATTCTTAAAAGGAATGCAAACAATATTATAATGCATATTTCATTTATGCTCTTTTGTGAACATTTTATTATTATTCTTAACTTTCTTGAACTACAGGCTCAAGTATACATACCAAAAGCACTTGACCATCAACCACTAAGGTCGTAACATAGCTTAGCATGGCACTCTTTTAGATCGGGAGGTTGGTACAATACTTCGATACTTTCTTATCTTAATTTAAAGGTTTAGAATATCAATCTTGTAATCTCAGTGAATATTTGTATAATATAACTTAATGTCTAAAACAACAAACATAACATATGAACATATATTGCAAATCATACCTTGAACCTTAAATCATTATGCACAACAAATGCAACACATTTTAAATATTTATAAACGATTTGAAATCATGGACGAAATTTCTCCAATATTTTTGAAATTTTCACTAAAATTTTCATAATTTGAAGGTCCCAAAATATCTTTTGGGTATAAACACTTTTTTTTATATTTATTGAAATTTAAAAAAAAAATTGAGAGGTGTTTTAATTTAATCCTAGATAATGTTTTAAGACTTTAAAAATTCTAAATTTTCAAAGGAAATTTTAAAAATATTGAGAAATGTTTGTTCGAACACTAAAATTTAAGGAAAATTTTGGTTAATACTATAATAAATCAGTAAAAAGATTGATTTATCAGGAGTTGTAAGGTATTTTTTTTTACGCAATCTTAGTTTATATCAAAATTTTAATATAAAATAAATATTTTTAGTTTTTGTAATTTTTTCAATATTTCCACTTATATCAATATTTTCTTCAAAATTTTTATAAATTTCAAGTACCAATATTTTTACCAATATTGATATTTTCATCCTTGTTTGAAACTGATTTTTTTTCATGCTATAGATAAGGTTTGAAACTTACTTGGTTATCGCTCTAGCATTCCCACTTTATCCATTTTTTTTCTATTAGTCGGCTCTGTGTCCTATTCAAATGACACCCGAATATTAGCTAATTTTTTGTATTACTGACCTACTTGATCGATAATACAACTTCAATGTTAATTGTTCATTTCTTTTTATGTAGCCTTGTTTCTTATCGGTTTAACTCTTTATTGCTTAACCTATTCATTCCTTTGTCAAATTTCTTGTATTACTTGATGGTTTCATTACTTAATGTGATACGAAACATTTTTGTCTAAGGGCATTTTGCTAAATCAGAGGGTCAAGTCTGTTTTAGTGGTTTATAAAAAATTGATAATTTTATTTTTAACAGGTTATTTGTAAACCTCTTAGCTTTACTAAACTTCTCGTTTTATTTTAACATCCCTACACTAATGGGTTATAGAAAATTTTTCACTAAGGGGCATTTTTTTTTTAAATTGGACGTTTTGGGGTTTGTTTTGATCATTTTATAAAAAATAACCATTTTACCCTTGACAGGTCTTAAAAAACTTTTGGAACTCATTTTAAACCAAAACATACATTTCCTCGTTATTCCTAATGTTACAAAGATTAAAACATTGATTTTCTTTTCGCCGAAAATACTTTGATTGGTCTTTAATTTTGAGTTGTTTACTTATCCCTTTTTCTTTTTTATAGTGATTTAATCGAAATAGAGAATAAGTTAATAATTTGTTCGAGGAAGTTCTCGCATTCTTCGAACGAATAATCATAGGATCAAATTATTATTATTGACTGTTTTTTTTAATGAGTAGTTTTTTTTATTCCAATTGATTTAATTTTTATTAAAAGTAAAATTATTATTTTGATTTTACGAAAATATCCCTCACATTTCAGTCATATACTATGCAAATGGTCCCCTCTATTTAAATTTTAACAGCCACTAGTAGAAATTGTAGACGACACGATGATTTAAAATCGTCGTGTATGGTTTCACGACGGTTAAAAAACAATCATGTAATCGTCTGTCGTGGTACCAACAAGAATTTTCACGATTGTTTTTTGCTGTCGTGGAATCCTTATTTTGGTGGGGGGTTCTAGAATCTTAGGACAAGGCTATCATAATGATTTTCACTAAAAATTGTCGTAAAACGCTAAGCTTACATGACAGTTTTTAGAAAAACTGTCGTATAAGCTATGCCTTACACGACAGTTTTCACTGTCGTGTAAGGCTCTTGTTTCATGATGGTTTTCACTAAAAACCATCGTGAAAAAGTTATTCTAAAGCTAAAAAAATAATTTGAATTTCTTGTTTTTCACAGGATGAATAATCTTGTATTTTCACCGTTAATACAATACCCTGATTTTATAATCACATAATTACATTGAACTATAAAATTTTTACAAAATCATATATATATATATATATATTTACATTGTAAAGTCATGTACTCTTTTCATGCTTGTACAAGAGTTGATGGATTCTTGGACTCTACGTCCATAAATGCTGTCATGTGTAAGGTAAAGAGAAAAACAAAAATAAATAGAATTAACAAAAGTAATGAAAATAAAAATTAATTAACTAAAACACAAACACTAACACACAATCATAGAAGCTTTTCATCAAACATGTGGTGGGCATCACAATAATACTAAAGCACACAAACACATAAAAAGTAACCTATTCTCACACAAAAATGCTAAATATTGTTCAAAGTTCTTTCAAACATCAAATACAAGTAATACATACTAAATGGCAAATAAAAAATTAATATAACTAATATTAAAACTAAAACTAAAGCTAAATAACACTAAAAAAACTAAATAATACTAAGTTTAGAACTAACAATAACACTAAAATTTAAACTAAGGGTTTGAAATTTACTAACGGTAGTGAAGTCGGTCGAGCGTCAAGGGACGAGTTGAACGATGGTGGAGTTGGTACAATGTTGAGGGATGAAGATGAACAATGGCAAACAACGTCGGGTTTGTAAAGGGTTGGGTTGAATGATGGTGGGGACGTAGAGAGAGTAACAAAGGAATGTAAAAGTCAGTGGAATGCCATGGGAGCTAGGTTCGTTGGTGGTTGGGTCGTGGAGAGGCGGGGGGAGGGGGGGGGGGGGGGGG
>CAMOHE010038278.1:0-16674 GCA_946598075.1 Artocarpus hirsutus | reverse complement strand
GATGGGGGGGAAGAGTTACAGAGAGAAGGGGGTTTGAGAGTTAGTGGGTTTGAGTTAGAGAAATTTTGAATACATAAGGAAGGCCATGGCGTTGGCGCGGGATTAAATTTGGACGGGGTACTAAAAATTTTGGACACGTGAAACCTTGAGAGAGAGAGAGGGAGCACTTTTAGAGAGAGAGGGAAGGGGATTCAAAATAAGGAGGTGGGCACACGTTTCAAAATTTTTAAAGGGGAAATGAAGCTTCCACAACGGTTTATACGTAAACCGTTGTGGAAGCTCTTTTATAGCACTAAAAATGCTACCTTAAAAAGGCCTTCCACGACAGTTTATTTATAAACCATCATGGAAGCTATTTTATAGCATGTAAAATGCTACCTTAAAAAGGACTTCTATGACGGTTAAACCATCGTGGAAGGTCTTTTACAGCATTAAAAATGCTACCTTAAAAGCGGCCTTCCACGACGGTTATTTATAAATCGTCGTGAAAGATATTTTACAGCATTAAAAATGCTGTCTTAAAAAGGCCTTTCATGACATTTATTTATAAACCGTCGTGAAAGCTCTTTTACAACATTAGAAATGCTGCCTTAAAAGCTGCCTTCCACGACGGTTTATTTATAAGCTGTCGTGGAAGCTGTTTTACAGCATTAAAAATGCTGCCTTAAAAGATGTTTTCCACAACAGTTTATTTATAAACCGTCATGGAAGCTATTTTATAGCATTAAAAATGCTGCCTTAAAAAAGCCTTCCACGACGATTTATTTTGTAAACTGTCCTAGAAGATCTTTTACAGTATTAAAAATGCTACCTTAAAAGTGGCCTTCCACAATGGTTTATTTATAAACTATCGTGGAAGCTCTTTTATAGCATTAAAAATGCTGCCTTAAAAATGGCCTTCTCTGCGACTCCCGCCCTTACCACGACGGTTTTCATCTTCACAGGTGTAACTTGCCATGTTTTTTTCCTCTTATCATATCGGTTTTTGAGAAACTGTCGTTAAATGAAAGTTATATAATCTCGAATTTGGTGTAGTGAGCATATTGTTAGTTTTGGTCTTTTTGTGCATAAATAAAAAAGTTAGGCCCAGTTCAACCGAAAAAAGTTAGGATCAAATTGCACATTTTTAAAAAAGTTGAAGACCTTGTAAGTAATTTACCTAAAAAAAAGGACACATAGACAAAGAATACAACATGCCAATTTCAAAAGACGGGCAAGATAGTTGGTAATATAATTTTGGGAAAATTTTAGGTTAGTTTATATGTTATATCGAAATATGAGTTTGATACCCTCAATTTTAGAATATTTTATTTTAGTACTTCGACCTTTTAGAAAATCTTTTTTTAGTACCTTAGAGCCCTTTCGGAACATGAAAGACAAAATTACCCTTTCTATAATTGACTAAAATTGTGAGGAAAAAACTAAAAAAAAAAAATCCGAATCTTAGATTTTCTGTTTTTCTTTTTCCTTGTGCCCAAGCACCCTTTTCTATTTTCCCTCTAAATAATTTCAACGTCAACTTAATGGACACTCTCAAACCCAAATCAGCTTTCAATGACAATAACAACAAGAGCAAATTAGCTAGAACATTTTAGAAAGTGATAAATCTTAGACTTGCGACAAAAATCGCTTCCAACAATGGCATTTGCATGCTCAATCTCTAGTCTTGCAGAGTCGTCAAACAAAAAGAAGATGACAAATTTCAATATTCCAACAATAATGGCTATGGCAATAGCAAGCAGTTAAATGAAGATCTCAACTCTAAAAGTAAGACTGTCATGGAAGTTTTGGTGGCGAAAAAAAATTGGGTCTTGAAAAAGTTAAAAAAAAAATTCCGAATCTTCTTTGGCTAAAATCTTGGTTATTTTTGGGTTTCTTAAAGGGAAAAAAATTAGGTCGTTAAGGAATTCCAAATTGATCTAAAGGGTTGTGGTTGATCTAAAGCTGAAATTGTAAAGGCAAAGCTAAAAACTTCCATGGCTATTCCAACAATAGCTCTTTATGCGAGCCCACCAAGTAGCGTGATTTCAACACCGCACCCATTCTAGATCAATGCTCACTTGACTTATTATTTCAAATTAAGCTCCCGATCTTCATCAACGTCAGCATCAACCGCATCCACGTCACAGAAGTTGGTCATTGACGGGCTCTCGTGCTTGTTTTCCTCTCAGTTATTGAAGCCGTTGTTGTCGGGTTTCCCTAGAGGAGGAGGAGAAGAATTGGGCAGTTCAGGGTCTTTGTGGCATGACAAAAGCGAAGAATTGAAGGAATTGAGTAGTTCCTTTCGTTATTTACCGACCAAATTCAATGGTGTTTCTTTAAGTAGCAAGTTTTTTTTTTTTTTTTTTTTCAAATTGAGAAGGAGAAGATTGGTTAAAGATTTTGCGTTTTTGATTTTTTTTTTCAATTTAAGTTTTTTAGTCAACTATAAAAAAGATAATTTTATCTTTTTGTGTCCAAAAAGAATTTTAAAGTACTAAAAAATATTTTTTAAAAAATCAAAATATCAAAATAAAATATTCTAAAACTAACATATCATACTTATATTTAGATAAAATATAAGATACTGTATAGCGGGTTGTAGAAACCTCTGGGAGACGCTTATACATGCCGACTACCTCCCCTCCGTATCTCTATCTAAGCGATTCGTAAATGCATATCGCTTTCTTCATTCAAGATTTCAATTTAAAAGCAATAGAGATTGGTTGTTAATAAGAGTAAATTAAACATGTACCATATTCAGGTCTTTCTGTACTGTTACTGTTTGTGTAATTTATAACCCCCTTAACTCAATCTCCAATTTGTTTGTGTCGTTGATTTTCTCCAGATTCCGCCGACAAGTTGTTGAAGAAGAGCCTTCGTCACTGTGTTTGATTATTACTTGTTAGCTTCAGCTTCAGAGAAAAAAGAAACAAGAATCTTTCTTCTGAACTGAAACCGAAACGTTTCGAGCTCCGAAGCTCTGGCTATGGCGGACGCCGTTCTTTGCTCCGATAAATCCTCCACCTCCTCGCCTTTAAAGCCTCCCTCTCGGATAATCTGCCACGTGTACGGCCCTCCCCTCTAAAACAGCCTTATTTCGCGACAACTTCCCATTTCTTCTGTTTCTTCTGCTTCTTCTTTCTTTTGTCTTTCGATTTTGATTTTTTTGGGGAAAATTCAGATGTCAGAAGCAATTTTCGCAATATACATGCCCTCGTTGCAATTCGCGATACTGTTCTCTGCACTGCTACAAGGTGATAAAGTTTTCTCACTCTTAAACTAGTTTGAATTCGATATTGTTAGGCAAACACCCACCCCAAAAAATAAAAATAAAAATCAAACCTTTAGGCCCTGTTTGTTTTGGTGGTTTTCACCACAATCTCAGTTATAAACAGTAAAAAATTTTTACATGTTATAATAATAAAAAACAAATTTGCTACAATAAAAATTTTCACATACTACAATAAAAGTGATTTTTACCACTAATTTTTACTATTCTCCTAAACACCTTATTAAAATCAAGAGAGATAATATGAAAGTAATCGCAGTTTCTGTTGATTTGCTTTATACCATTTTCATTGTTTGGTATTATTTTTCTTGCTTTTGAAGGTAAAAAGTTAAAAGTTGCTGTTGGTAAGAGAAAGTACTAGGAGGATTGGATAACAGCTAGATTTTCAACGTAAGACTCCCAAACTTATTAACAAGAATTTTGCTAGTTTTTTTTTTTTATAATTTTTTTCAATTATCAAAATAAAACAAAAAAAAATATAAAATCATAGAATTTGATATATATTTGGGTAAAATTTGAAAAAAAAGTCAAACAAAATTTAAAAATAGAGAAATGATCTTTTATTTTTGCATCAAAAAATACGTTTTTTTTTGAACAAGTAAGCTGCTTTAGTTTTTTTCAGAAAAAGAAGAAAAATGACTGTAACAAGGTAAAAAATATCAATAAGATTAAAAAAAACTGAAACTATTTTGATATCCAAAAAGATTTTTTTGATGCTAAAAACTGACCCAAAAAAAAAAACTTATTGATTAAATTTTTTTTTTTGAAAAGGTTATTTTTAAAAATCCCTCGACGGTTTTACCATAGTATTCTGATATAAACTTGACGGTTTTACCATAGTATTCTCATTATTTATTTTTTTATGTACAAGTTGGGAAGTCGTTTATTCCAATTTTATTTTAAAGCAATTTTAGTGATGTTTCTGCATCTTCTGTAAATGTTTTTGACAGTCGCATAGTCTTCGCTGTACCGAATCCTTTATGCGAGAAAATGTTGTTGAGGAACTTAGGCAGTTGCAGCCTGATGACGAAACCAAGGAGAAAATGCTGGACATCCTTAAAAGGTTTCATTCAGAAGAAGAAACAGAAGACATGGATGAAGAAGGTGAGTAATATGTTATAACTTTGTTTTTTTAAGCTGTTTTGGAGGAAATATCATTGATTGAATACCTCATTTTTCAAGTTGTATGACCATCTAGAGGCGTTTTTGCATGAGAAATGTCTTCTTGAACCTTTTTTCTTCTTTTGCGTTTTGTGTGTGCCATCAATACAATAACACCTCTCATATGCTATTGGATTCATCCTTTTTTATTTTTCTTGTCATGTCCTGCTTTCTGATTTATGAGCAAAAAAATATTGTTGGCATTGGTGAAATTTCTGGGATTGGTAATTGGCGTCCTTACTCTTTTTTGTTTTATTGGTCCCTTGGGAAATTCTCTCATTAGAAGCATGAGATGGAAGAATCTAAAGTTCGAAGATGGTATAATTGATCTTAGTTACCCTTCACGTCAAGAGTGATGGTTCTATATTTCACCTAAATATCACCAAAAATCCTATAGGTTGCCATATTTAGATTCGATTGAACCTAATTTTTATCTTTTACTCCTTTGTCTTGTCTGAACATATGAGATAATTTTCTTTATCTCATCTCAGTGAGATAATTTACCTCTTTCTTGGCAGATTCAACTCCTTCTGAGGAGACCATTCAAAAGGTTTTGTCTGGTACGTTGCTATCCCATTCTTTCTTTAATTCCGGAATAACGAAAGTTTTGCTCCCTTATTTTGTTCCTGGGAGATTCAAATTTTTATAGTGATTTGTCATTTGCATAATTCTTTTTCGGGGTCCATTGTTCTTGCCTGATTCTAATAAAGCCTTCTGTTAAATGTCTGCAGGAGGTCAAATCAGCTTTGATGATTTATCTGCAGAAGAGAAGAAACGATTCCAAAGAGCTATTGCATCGGGAGAACTGAGCAAGATGATTGAGCCTTGGGATCCATGGTGGTTGCAGCTTCCTGCAAGAACAATATCTCTCAGCAGGGACGGAACTCAACTTGTCCAACCCCTTTCCAAAGATGAGATGCTGTCGGAATCGCCTCAACTGGAAAACGAAAGCAACCAATCTAGTGAGATTCCTTCTGGGCCAGAAGCCCCTCTACCGCCAGTTAGCAAACTAAGTTCGACAGCTCCATCACCACTTTTAGCTGTTCATGTTGTTGACATCATATATAGCTACTGTTTCACCCTCCGCCTCTACAATGGCAACTGGCAGTCAGATGCAATAGGATCGGTCATGGTGGTGTTAAGTGTGTCCTCTGTTTTGGGTCAAGATGGCCAGCCAGAGACAGTGCTTGAGGCTCTATCTTTTTGCTTGGAGCAGACGTGCTCTCCAGCTTACAGGTACATGGGCGGTTTGCAATTTGGATTGGGTGGTTGTTGATGATGTATTAAGCCTACTTACTTTTGGGGGTAATGCTCTTTTGTGCTTGCTTTCTGACTTACATCGGCTGGTTCAAGCTGGGGAAAGAGAGCTGAAATCAGAGAAATTCCAAAAATCAAGAAAGTTGGAGATCAGGAACAAGCTCAATTTTGCTGAGAGAAAGATCTATTTTATCATGTGTTGGGTCCATGAGCAACCAGGTGAAGCTTGGTCTTCCTTGGCAACCATTGTAAGGGCAGAGAAAGCTTCAGCTATGGATTACATTAACGTATCAAGGAAAGCGGAAAAGAAGGCGGAAAATAGTGGCAAGGTTTTGATTCAAGAGATTAAAATTGTCAATTTCAAATCATCCTTTTTCTTGTTTATGTTTTAGAGTCGCTAATGGTCGTAAACTAAATGCTTTGTGAACGTGCTTTCTCTCTCTGCTCAAATCCTCTCAATTTTGACTCCAGTTATTGCTATGAATTCTCAAGTTTGTTAAACCAAAGGAAAGTCGAGGACTTAGATGAGTAGTCAATTGTTCAGGGTGACTGTGAAGGCCTCAACCATGGGAGAAATTTAAGAGTTTAAAGATTGTCAATTATCATCCAATTTTTTAGTTTGTGCTGGTAAACCATATTTGCATCAAACGTAGTTCCCAACGATCTCTTCTATCTTATGGGAACTGCCAATTATTAGAATTAGAACCAAACATGGTTCCAGTAAAGAGTTTGAACTTAAAACATTGTAACAAGTTCAAGTTTACGAGAGAAGATTATGTGATATTGTTGGTTTGATCTAAAACTTTTTGATATAAATCATGCTCTCAAAAGGGCTCATAATTCGTCTCACTTAAAGAAAAAAGTTAATTTTTGGCATGTTTGTTTTATTGATTTGTCCAATTTGGTTTAGTCCAAGCGACATTACAATTTGAATTGATATCTGGTAAAGCATCTAAGACCTAATTTAGTTTGATAGTTCAAATTGTGTTGTTTGAACTTTCTTGATTTGAACAGAAAAATCTGAATTATATGGTTCAAACGGTAGTCTGAATTGTTATTTAAGTGTGTAGTTGTAACGCCCGTATGTGGAAGTTAGTAATATGGAATCAATAAAAATAAATTTAAACACATCATCAATTTAAAATTATAAAACATTGCCTATGAGTCTTTGAAATAAACAAAAATTAAGAATAAGCTTTAAATACAATCCACAACTATAGTGTAGCACCATTAAAATGCAGTTATCATCACCAAAGTACAATTTCCATTCACATATATAACTTAAGACAGCCACCTCAAAGGTATTATAAATCTTACGTGATTTAGACGAGTTACAAATAAACTAAGATTCTCCAACACATAATCAATAGTGTTGTTGCCTATTCCTCGTCAAACAAGTTGCACTGAGTTCTACCTGAGAGATGTAAATATATAAGAGGGATGAGCTTCGACATACCTAGTAGGGAAAACCATTACTCACTTTTAGGTTTTATTCATTACCACATTAAACCTGCATGGTTAGTAAGTTATCATTATTATCCAATTTATGAGATTCATTATAATCATATTCTATGGATACCATACGTTAATCATTATCGAGTTTCATACATATACATAGATGCAAATATTATAATTCATCACTGTTCTTAGGTATCCACGTTACCATAGTGTATTCATCACTTAACTCATTGAAACCCAAATGGACACGCTTGACCTCCTTACAATCATTCAAGGGTGTTCCAGAGAGGGGACATTAAGCTTTAGATCCTCAGCAAGTCGAATTCCTATACAGTGCGTTCTGAGATTTTCGACCCAAGGGAGCTCCATCGCCTCCCCCCTATTTTACCTCTTAGGGTATCGTGCCCAAGGACATAATCGCTGCCATCTTCATGTCTTACCATTCCTCTATAATCAATCATTATTTATAGAGTTAGTATTCCTAATCATGCTTCTCAATTTACAATAACATACGTCAAATCCATATATTCCCTATTGTACAATATAGGATGAGTTCATATCGTTGTCTCATATGCGATACTCATATAATAGCAGGTCAACATACATATATATCTTGCAATAGAACAATCAATTTTTAATTCTATAAAAACCTCACAAAAGATGAGTAATAGAATCCCTATCCTTGTGCAATATATCCACTGATAATTTCTAGCTTACAAAATCAAATTTTCCATGTAAGCTCCAAATACATTATTATCCTAAACGTACACAATAATCACATTTATGTTTCCCAAAGTTTGGATATCAAATACATAAGTTTTGGAACATTTCTTAGCCTCAAAATATTGAGAATAGTCAAGTTTAAACTATCGGGTTGGCCTACTGATCAACTATTTTTAGCCTACTGAACAAAACTGCTATTTTGAACTCTCTGTCGGCCTGTTGATACTGTTCATCAGCCTGCTGATATCATTCATCGGCCTGCCAGTGCTGTTCATCAGCCTACCGATATTGTTTATCAGGTACTATTCATCGACCTGCTGCTAGAAACCCGACAAAACAAAGTTTTCTCTACTCTTGAGATATTTAAGCTCTAAAGCTCAATTCAACTTATTAAATCAATTTCCAGACTACAAAGAATGTACAAAACCTATAGTATTTCATGTTTTAAACACTTATTAGCCGTCTTTTTCAAATCTTTACACATAAAACACATTTAGACCATAAAAGTTCAAGTTTTACGAAACTCATAAATAACTTGTTTTAGGTCCAAAGTACTCAAACATCACAACTCAGTTTCTAAAGGTGTTTAGGGTTTCAAAACATTGTGTAAACATCTACAAACATCTACAACACACGTTTCACAATTTTCATACCAAAATACAACTTAATAACAAAGTTAAGTTTTAGAAATCTAATCTCAAAACTTAGCTCAAAAGTAGAGTTTGATCTTTGAAAACATCCAAGCATCCTCAATCCTTGAGTTGTGAGTGATTGTTTCTAGAGTTTTTGAGAGAAAATTAGTTTAGAAACCTTGAGTATAGCTTGACCTTTTCTTTAATTTTTCTCTAAGCTTTGTGTCAAAATGAGAGAGGAAGAAGTAAGGTAAAAGTAGGGAGATGGAGAAAGACGTGTGAGAAGAAGAAATAAAAAGAAAGAAAATCATTGAGAGGAACATGGTAGGTAAATGTTAGGTATTAATGTCTCCTTGGGGACATGGTAGGTAAGTCACTTGGAAAATTTGAAAGAAGTGAACAAAGGAGTAGGTGGGGAAGGATTCTTCATGACTCCATCGAAGACTTTTATAAGAAAATGCCAAAGTACCATTTTCATAAATAAATAGAACGTCCAAAAACAATTTAGTAATTTTAAATACAACCAAAATTTTAAATTGCCATGTTTTTTACATTAAATTTTATAAAATCATTCTAGTTAAAATAATGGATGTCACAGCTCTCCCTTCCTTTAAAAATTTTGTCCCCAAAATTTCTTACAACTGATTACAATATTAAAACAAATATGGATACTCTCATCTCAGACTCAAGTTCCCATGTGGCTTCCTTTACATTATGTTGTTGCTACATTACTTTTACTAGAGGAATTTCACAATGACGTAATATTTTTACCTCATGATCCAATATTTGAATCGAAACTTCCTCATAGGTTGTATCTTCCTAAATTGGGACATTAGTCCACATGATCACATGTGAAGGGTTGGGTTCATAATTTCTTAACATTGATACATGGAACACGTTATGTACATAAGACAATTATAGTGGTAGGTCTAGATGATATGCTAGCATTCTAGTGCATTCCACAATCTCAAACGGTCTTGTATACCTTGGTGCTAACTTTTCTTTAACACCAAAATTGAGATACACCACGCTTTGGTTTTACTTGCAAAAACACAAAGTCTCCGACCATGAATTCTAAAGGCCATCTCTTTTTATCCGTATAGCTCTTCTATCGACTTTAAGCTGTCTTCAGATGTTCGCGAATAATCCGAATCTTGTCTGTTGTCTCTATGATGAACTAGGTCCCAAGTTCAAGGTGCTCTTCCTTTTCAACCCAACATAATGGAGATCTACAAGGCCTACCGTATAAAGCCTCATACGGAACCATTCCAATGCTCGCCTGATAATTGTTGTTGTATACAAACTCAACATATGATAACTGTGTAGCGTAATTAATTCCAAAGTCTAGCACACAAGCTCGAAGCATATCCTTAAGTATCTGAATAACGCGTTCTGATTGTCCATTAGTTTGAGGATGAAAAGTCGTACTGAAATTCAGTGGAGTTCCTAGAGCTTTCTACAATCTTCTCTAGAATTTTGATGTAAAATGTGTATCTCTATCAAAGACGATCGACGTTGGTACTCCACGCAACGTCACTATCTTTTCCACATATAGTTGACATAGCTTTGAGCCATTGTAACTGGTTTTGATTGGAATGAAGTGGGCAGTTTTGTCAAACGATCTACAATTAGGCAAACGGCATCATGCCCCATTTAAGTATTAGGAAATCTAGTTACAAAATGCATCGTCACATGATCCCACATCCATTCTGGGATAGGTAGGCCCCTCAGCTCACCTCTAAGCTTTTGATGTTTTGCCCTGACCTGTTGACACGTCATGCATATGGAGACAAAAGTTGCCACATCTCGTTTCATTCCTTACACCAGTATTGTCGTTTTAAATCCATATACATTTTAGAGCTTCTAGGATGAATAGCAAGTTTGGAATGGTGTGCCTCATTCAACACTGCATGCCTAAGATAAGGATCCTCTAAAATAATTAATCTTCCTTTGTAAAATAAGAATCCTTCTGGCTCAATCTGCCATCCATCCAATTATTCACCATTTTGTAATTGTTCCCAAATCTTACGTAATCTTTCATCATGCCATTGTCCTTGTTTTACTTGTTGGATTAACGTAGAGATTGCTATCACATTGAATAGGAAAGCTCTTTCATCATCTTCATAATATTGCAAGTTAAAATCGACGATAGTGATTGCTTGACTCCAATCCTCCTTGCTAGACTGGCTATGATTCTGTTATTCTTACGACTCAGAGCATCAGCCACTATATGTGCTTTTCTAGGATGATATTGAATACTAAAGTCGTAATCCACCATGTACTCAGTCCATCTTTGTTGCCTTAGGTTGAGATCTTTTTGAGTGAATAAATATTTTAAACTTTGATGATCTGCATAGAGCTTGAACTTTGCGCCATATAGGTAGCATCTCCAAATCTTGAGCGCAAAAACCATTGCAGCTAACTCAAGATCATGTGTGGGATAGTTCCTCTCGAGGGGTTTCAATTGACGGGAGGCATAGGCAACTACTCGTCTATGCTGCATTAGCACACTACCCAAACCATTTCCCAAGGAATTGGTATATACAGTGTAAGGCTCCTCGTTGTTGCATATGATAAGCACAATCCACTAGTGAGTCTCTGCTTCAATTCCACGAATGCTTCTTCACATTTGTCATCCCACACGAACTTGACATTCTTCCTTGTGAGTCTTGTCAACGGAGAAGCAATCTTTGAAAAGTTTTCCATGAAACGTAGATAGTATTCAACTAATTGGAAGAAACTTCGGATCTTTGACATGTTCTTCGGTCTTTCCTAGTTTAACACTGCTTCAATCTTGGAGGGGTCCATTGAGATGCCTTCTTCGAAGACAACTTATGCAAGGAACTTGACCTTCATCATCTAGAAGTCACACTTTTCCCTCTTCACATACAGACCGTGTTCCTTTAACGTCTATAGAGTGATCCTCAAATAATCAACATGCTCTTCTTTGGTTTTGGAATAAGTCAAGATATTATCTGTAACGCCCCTTTTACGGACGTCACAGATGTTGTTACTTTCGTTTCGTAATGTTTTTACTTATAAGATAAACTATTTAATTAAAAAGATAATTTGAAAACATAACCTAGGATCCATGCGTTTATATATATATATATATATATATATACATCAATGTATAACTTATATTGCTCAAAAACACCCATTAAATAGTTTATCAATATCAAAGTATACTGAACAAACTTTTAAAAATATCTTTAAAATCCATATACATAGTTCGGCAGGCCGAACTTTAGATTTCGATTGGCCGAAGCTGTCTGGCAGTCCGAAGGTCAACCTTCGGCAGGTCGCTCGAGGCTCAGCAAAACAGGGTTTTAAAAATCAATAGAATCGATAGGCCGATACTTGGCAATCGGTAGGCGATTAAAGTTCTTCGGCAGTCTGACCAGTAATGGTCGGCAGGCCGAACGATTTAAAGAAAATATTAGAAATAAATTTTTAAACAAGTTCCAAAACTTCAAGGTGCGAAAAAAAATAAACAAACTTAGAGATAAAACATGAAAATAAACATAGTCCCAAAATTTTAAATCTTCTTTCTTTCTTGGCGTCTTCCGTTTGCAATTCATTGCCCTTGGTTCACACGCTCGGCTTGGTCCTCCACCTAGTCTAAAACTCTCTTACCCTTATCTGCATCATGATATAAACTTGAATAAGCAAACGCTTAGTAAATACATTTGTAAATCTTACAACTTAAAACATTTTATGAACATCATTATCATCATCATAATAGTGCACTAGGCACATTTTTATAGGAACATATCTTTCATTACATTGTCCATATTAAAACTTTATTCATTTTATCTTAAGGGCCCAAGTGTTGCACCATAACATCATCATCATAGGTGCACCGTCATGAGAGGAGAGGAGTAGCTAATCCCAAACCAAACATGACATTATATCATATCATAACTTAACATCATCATTGGGTGTGCAACACTTATTTAGGTGATACATATATACATATTTATACTTTCATGCTTTGAAAAACATGCTCATCAAAACATGCATAAACTTTCATGCCTTAAAAACTTCATAATAATACATTATGTAAAATCATCATGAGAAATCATCATAAAATCATCATGAACATAAATTTCAAACTTTTCATAAACTCATCATGTTGCAGGTGAGAATACACTTACCTCAATAAGCTTACTTGACCTTAACTTGTAGGTGACGACGCCGCAGTCTTGATGTGCTTACTTCTCATATTGTGTTTATGTCATACATTCATTAAACAATAACAATTAACATATGTTTTTAATGGATTAACCAACAAAAAATCCATTTCATATAACATCACATACACATTCATTTCTTAAAATATACATTTTCAACATATTTCATTAACTTTAAAACATTTAAATAAAACTATCAACACAATTATATTTCTGACCTTCAAAAATTAAAAATTTAATAACTTAACATACACACATAATTAGAGCACCAAATTTTGTAAGAACAAAGTAACATATATATACATTACCATGATTTTTCTTTAGTCTCAAAAATTCCATTTAATATCTCAAACAAGTCATACAACTTATATATCAAAATCTGCCAACAACAATAACACAGTGAGCAATCCTTAACTCAGGTCTATTTATTACATTTTCATGCCATAGAAAAATCTACAAAAATTATCACAAATAGTAAACACCTAGGATTATAACATATCCAAAAATCAGCTTTAAATAAATTCTATATAATCCAATACATGCATTAAAAGAGAAAGGCAATAATAATTTTCATTGTGTCAGGCAGTGAGTTTCATACATTTTTTATATTCCAATAAATTAAATAAAATTACTATGACCCCAAAATTCATATTACAAGTCATTAACATATAATTACAGAACTACAAAATTTTACATCACCAAATAAAGATCATTAAGTCATTAAAACTTCATCTAATAACAATCCCTCAATTTCATGGATAAAATAGTCTCAAAAACCTAGTTACAATAAAAATTCCATAACACATAAAATATTAACAAAATTGTCACCAAATTTTCTAGTCTAATACTTAACATATATATAAACATATTCACCAAATTTTGTGAAAAATAACCTTAATTTGCATTATGACCAAAAACGATATTTTTATGCAACATAAACAATCAGCAACAATTTATTATGAGGTGCAGAGCATGATTATTTAATATCTTACCCTACATAACACCAAATGGCACAAAATTTGGAGCAACATCACATAGCATATTCATGAAAATCATATTAAAATTTCAGAGTAAACAAAAATTTGTAGGCAAAGATATAAGGGTCGGAACATAGAAACAATTCAACATTACTGTTTAGCATAAATCAGCAGTGAGTGACAGAGAGAAGAAAATTCATAACTTTTCATAAAAAAATCCAATTGAGGTGAAATTTTGAGAGTTAACACATAACACATACATGAATAACATATAAAAAAATTCAGAGCAAAACAAAATTCCTAGACTAAGATATTGCAGCCAGATTGAGGAGAGAAATACAAGTTCAGAAATACCCAAAAAAATGAGTTCTTACCTCAAAACGATTTCTCTTCAATCTTCTTTTGAATTCACCCAAAAATTTCAATATTTTACTCAAATAATAATAGGGAATTTTGAGAGGGAGAAGAAGAAGAAACACGTGATGAAGAGAGAGAAAAAGATGAGAAAGGGAAAACGTGAGAGAAAGAAAAATTATCGTGAAGAAAAAAAATAAGAGTAACGTACAAGAGGATGCTTTTCTTTCTATTATTATCAGAAATTTTCTGATTAAAATTGAGCCAAAATCATGTGGAGAAAGGAGGAAATTAAGGAAAAAAAATCAATGATTTAGCTCCACTTACCATATTTCAAAATTTTAAAGCAGGAAACTTCATCAATTAAATCCAATCAATTAGAAGTCAAATACTTCATTTCCTAAAATGAGGAAATCAAACCAAAAATGTGCCAATCAATCAAAATCATCAACCAATCATCCAATCATCTCAATCGCCAATTTTGGGTGATTTCTACTGATTGCTCATCAACAGTCTTCAGCCTGTCGATGTCCCACGTCGGCTTGTCGAATGCGTGAGGTCCGACCTGCTGATGATATACTATCGGCTTGCCGTTCTGAGGGGTTCATTTCGGCATGCTGAACTAAATGGTCCAGCCTGTTGATCTACCCTAACATATCAAAAATTCATCAAAACATTAAATTGTCATAAAATTATGATTAAACATATAACATTAATGACATGAACACTTTGGGCACATCGATTCCGCGTGACCGTCACCTGTCATAATACTTAAAATAAAATGGTTAGCACCATAAATCATAACACATATCATAAAATGATTACTTAACATCATTACTAAAATGACATAATCCGTTACACAAAAATTGGCGGGTGTTATATTATCTATGAAAACAAATTGATAAATTGATCTAAGTATGATCAAAAGACACGGTTCATTAAGTCCATGAAAGCCACTGGTGCATTAGTTGATCCGAAAGGCATGACAAGGAATTCAAAGTGGCTGTAGCGAGTCTAGAAAGCCATCTTTAGAATCTCCTCTTCCCTCATCTTCAGGTCATATCCAGATCATAAGTCAATCTTTGAAAAGCATCGAGATCCTCCTAACTAATCAAACAACTCGTCAATTCAGGGTAGAGGATACTTGTCCTTGATAGTCAGTCGATTAAGCTAGCGATAATCAACACAGACTCTCAACAATCCATCGTGATTCTTCACAAAAAGCATTAGAGCTCCCCAAGGTGATGTACTTGGTCGAATAAATCCTTTCTCCAGTAGTTTATCTAACTGCTTCCTTAATTTCAGTTTCTAAGCAAGTTTCATCCGGTACGGAGTAATAGACATAGGTGCTGCTCCTGGAATTAAGTCGATGACAAACTCAATTTCTCTATCAGGCAGAAGCCCGGGCAATTCATCTAGAAAAACATCTGAAAATTCGTCCACCACAGGAGTGTGAGAAGATGGGTCGCTCCTTTTTAGTTCTCCCTTTAAAGCAAAGATCATCCCCAGATTGGTAAAATTCCTTTGTCCTCCAATGCAAATCTTTAGCATAGGAGTCAGTGTCACTGCCTCTGTCCTTACTTGAAATTCGATTACTTAACCATTCTTGGTGAGCAAGGAGACATGTTTTCGATGACAATCTGTAATGACCGAGAAAATGTCATTAACAAAACCTAATATTTTATTGGGTTTAATTAATGAATTAACTTTTAAAAATGTGATTTTTGTAATAGTTGTAATTTTTGTACAAAATTACGATAAAGTATGAATAAACGACATTGATTGCATATTTATGGGAAATATGATGAAATGTTGGATATGGTAAAATACAGATTTTATGAATTGAATTACTCAAAAATCTGTAAATAATATCCATAAAATGAATTTTATGTCACAATTAATTGTGAAATTGTGGTATAAACGAATGAACGACTAGAATGCAATTAGGACATAAAGGTTGTCCGAACCCTAATCTGGGATAGAAAGGAGGCCAGAGCAGTATAAGAATACTGCTAAGTGAAAACGTAGATACGAAAAATGTTATGAGTGGCCTCCAAAAGTGAACGATAAGTAAGTTAAATATTTTTATACAGTCTAAGGATAGGAAATACACTGATTTGATCACGGCAGTATAAGAAAAATACTACGTGATGAAAAATTACACTGTGTGAATTTTGGGCCCAACAAAGTGGACACCCAATTGAATTTGATTGGGCCACCAAAGCTTGAAATGTGGCCCAATAGGAAGGAGACACCTAGGGGTAACCATAAAGGTTACCATGAGTCATCCAATGTGATAAGCATGCAATTAATGCATGTTATCACAAATTTTACTCTTCCTTTCCCCACAAGCTTCCGCAGCCATTGTTGTGAGCATCAATAAAATTTCTTAACCTCAAAAATTATAGAAAATATCCCCAAAGCAATTTTAGAAGCAAGCCCCAAGGATTTTTAAAAGATTTAAGGTAAAATTCCAAACTTTTTATTGAGTTTTCAAGGGGTTTTTCATGGGTTGAAGGGGAGATGTTAACCCATGTTATTTTTGCTTGAAAAGGAGGCTTAGAGGCAGATCAAAAGGGATTTCAAGGTTGGAAATCAAAAAGAGGTTATTTTGGTAAGTTTTGGTTTTCAAAGTTTTGAATTTTTGT
>CAMOHE010038272.1:0-20698 GCA_946598075.1 Artocarpus hirsutus | reverse complement strand
AAGAAAGTGGTGATGGTTGAATAAATAGCCATCAAAATAATTGAGGAGTGGGAGAGAATTAAATGAGCATTAAAAGGAAATATTATCATGTCTCCCATGAAGACTTTTAACAAATAATGTTAACATAATTGAGGGGACAAGTTGTGGGAGAAGATGAAGGAAGCATTAAAAAGGTGGTTAAGAAAATATATCGATGTCTCCTGGTTGTTGAAATGAATTAATTATATGTCTCCAAATGATAAGGATGCTATTTAATTGAGCATTAATGTAGTGGGACAAGGTTGGTAGAAGTAAGTGATAGGTAGGTTTTAAATATTTACTACGGAAACTTAGTAAAAATACTAAAGTGACATTTTATTCATATGATTTTACAAAATTTATACCTGTTAAAATAACGGGTGTTTCAGTTTACGTACCTTTTTTTATTATTATCTTATGAGATTTGATCTCAAATCTTAATATTTTAAAAACAACTCACACGCTCTCACTAAACACCTAGTTCAACTGGCTGTAGTTTATATACTAAAAATCATGAAGTTTTCCTTTCCAAAAGAGGCAGGTTTCATTGTGGAGTACGTGAACCACAGCCTTTGGTTCTACAAGTAAGACCAACCGTAGACAACTACGACTTCTACTTAGGGCCGGTAATTCGGACACGGCACGATGACACGATACAAAAACGACACAAGATAAATGGGTTTGGACTGTACGTTTATTAATTGTGTCATAAATAGGTTGGCACGAATAACACGAAAATAAACAGACTGGATTCATGCTAACATGCTAAAACACACCTTAACACGTTTAATTAAACGAGCCGTAAACGTGTTAACATGGCACGACACTACCCACCCATTTATAACACATTTAAACTTAAAAATAAAAATATTTAAATATTTATAGTAGGTTAGTATTAATTATATTGTGTTTTTGTTAATTTTCTTTATTGGCTTTTTTTAATTTTTTTTTATTTTTAGTTAATTGGGTCATAAACGTGCCATATGCGTGTTGTTATCGTGTCAACCCGTCACAGCACGTTTAATAATCGTGTTAATTGTGTCGTGCCGTGTTACGCATGCTATAGGCGTGTCGTGTTCGTGTTTGCATTTCTAGCACGTTTATTAATCGTATCGTGTTCGTGTTCAGGCTAAACGTGCCGTGCTGTAAACGTGCTGATACGAACACGGCACGAACACAATTATTGTCATCCCTACTTCTACTTCAAATCGGGTATACACTTTTTTTTTTTTTGAATTATACAAACAAAAATAAAAGAATGTAAATTTCTATGTGCTGTGCAAGCAAATATACATGTGTGTGTGTGTGTGTGTGGGGCTAAACTAGAAAGAAAAACTTTTTTTTTTCAATTGGGCTATAGTGAGACCAACCAGTGGCGCCCATCCCAATGAGAGGATCGGGCTGTAGCCCGATCAAGACATATAGAACCGTGCAATTAAAAATTTAAAAATTTTTAAAAGTCATTAAAAAAGAACTTAATAAGACGGGTACCTCTACCCATCTTTAAGTGATTTCATCATTGAGGTGGATGCTTAAAAAAATAATGTGCTTAAAAAAAAAAAAAAAACTGAGACGAACATATGAATAACAATGCTCTTTGGTGTTGGGTGAAATAACTTTTACTAAGATTGCTTGTCACTGGTAGGCTCATGAGTTTAAATTTTATGGGTTGTCTAATGTAAAATGAAGGTTTAGATTTGATCAATTTAATTGTTGTTTATTACTTTTCATTTACGTGTAATCTTATTTGATCGAATTATGGATTAAACATTAAGTTAATATTGTTTCACAGCGTGCGACATTCTTAAAAATGAAAAATTCATTTTGACCTTTTCGTATTTCAAGAAAGGGGAAGGGATTTACGGCAAAATTTATCATCTCTGTGTTGAACGAATAATGATAGAAGAGAATTAAAATCAGTTTATTATTTGTCAAAGAGGATAGATAACGTAAATGCTCTAAAAAAAAAAAAAAATTGTTGCATAAAATGTCAAGCAGCAATTTTACACCTGATCCTACACAAGTTCAAATCTTCCTATACCAAATTAAAAAAAAAAAATTATATTTCCAAAGTTCATATTCATCACAGTCCTTGACATCTTTATAAAGACTAATTTTAAATAGAGATTTATTTATTTTGTAGTTATTTCTCCTAATAGACAAAACTACCTGATCATTATAGAGAAATTTTCATTTTTTCTTTCTTTTCATAAGTAACTAAAAAAATTCTTTACGGCATATTGAGTGCACAGTATTATATTAAATTGTATTGTGTAGTTTTTATGTAATTCAGTGATCATTGTATGCTGTATAAAATTATTAAATTATATTATACCATGTTTTTTATTATGGTATTCTATTATGTATTGTGCTTTTTCAGTAAGATCAAATTTGGGCCTTAACTTGACCTAGCATGACTCGATTTGAGCCAACACGTAAAGGCGGCCAGAGAAAAGGTGGAGGAATCAATAGAGAGAAAGATTTTTGAAAACCAGATCAAGTTTTAATTTTGCAAAACTAAGGGGCTGAAATGAAATTTTCTAAAACTTGAGAAGCCAAAATGTAATTTTCTAAATGTTAAAAGGATAAAATATTTTTTTAAATTTTGAGGATTCAAAATATAAAACTACATTTTGGCCCTACAATGTTTTTTAGAAATTATGGTTTCTCTTTGAGTTAACCTTGACCTGGGTACTGTTTTGAAACTCGACAATGGACGCCAGATTTTTAATCCTGAAACTCGATCCCATCTCAGTCCCGATCTCGCGCTTTAATATTTTGTGAAATATTTATATGTTTTTAATATAACCTTTTTAAGTAAAATAATATAACTTGATCTTATACAAATATATTTTTTCCCATATTAGATATCACAATACAATGTATTGTATGAAGTTTGAATTTCGTCTTAAATTATACATATATAAATGTTGCCAAATACCGTATTATCCTTAAATAATATAATATTCTTACATAGGAGTGCTAATAAGGTGTATCAAAAATGTCCCAAGTGATTACTGGCGGTGGTAGTATAATAATAAGAGAATGACCTATCAGGGTTCTTGTTCCTATTGTCTAGGGTTTGAATTCCTTCGTCTACGACAGGACTGCAATTTATGCCACTGAACGGGCCTGAGAAGTATGTGATTAGGTCCTCTGGCTGCTAGATGACCAAACAATGATCAGATTTGCTTGTCATTGTACTTGTACTCTTAGTAAAGTTCTTAAGCATATACCAAGCGAAAAAACTTGTGTCCCAAGTCTTTAGAGAAATTCCTGCCGCACGGCATTTATATACGTGGGACTATAGTTGAAATTTCATTTTTAGAGATCATATTCCCATGAAAGAACATGAAGTGACGAAGTATTTAGTTATAACATATTGTCCAAAAAGAAGAAAAAGTATTTGTTAGTTGTGCAATTACAAAAACTTATACTACTACTTCCTCTGTCGGCGCTTATATGCTCTTAGCTGAAGTTCATTAATTTTTGTTAAAATTTACATATTTAATTTCACAAACTAATTAAACACACATTATCTGTAGAAATAGCTTACAGCACAAATTGAAAGCAGCCCAACTCTATTTCCAAATGAATCATATATCATATCATGTCATATAATAAATGAAATGAGAGGAAAATCACTTCATTCTGCACACCTTTTTTTTCTTTAGATAAAACAAAAAATCTGACTGAAAATGAATGCTTTGACGTGAAAAATGAACAAAAGGGAAATCAATGCCATGCCACGTGGCCCAATGAGAACCTATAGAGCCTTATCTTAGATCAAAAATGCAATCCGGTTTGCCCCATCCAATATCCAAAACCAGCCATTTCCCTTCACACATGAAACGAAGCAATCTCCAAAAGGTTCATTTCCTTGGCTGACATTAATCCAATATACCACAACACACTTCTCTCTTCTCATTAAAACTTTGCTCCTAATTCAACACAAACAATAAGCTTCTCATTAAAACAATGGCCGCCACCTCTTGCTGTCTTCACCACCACGCTCTCACAGCCGCCGCGACTAGATCCTCCTCTTCGTCGCAGCGCCAAGTGGCCGGCAACGTCAGGTCGGCTCAGCTGGTAATCCGGGCTCAGAAGCAGGCCGTAAACGACGAAGATGGCGGCGTCATGTCTCGCCGTTTGGCCCTCACTGTCCTCATTGGTGCTGCGGCCCTTGGCTCTAAGGTTTCCCCTGCTGATGCTGCTTATGGAGAATCTGGTACTCGCACCTTTTTGAATCAAATATATCACATCTATATATATCATACAAATATTTGATTTATGCTATCTATATTTTCCTCATTTTCATAATCTAGCTAGACTTAATGATTGATGTTCTAGTAATAATACTAGTAAAATTAATGTACATAATTATTATCATGATGTTACCTCCAGAAAGAGTAACGTAAAAAAGAGTAATTAGACAGTTTCTTTAACATTGTGGAACCACATATAGTACTGATTCGAAACTTAACTAAAATTAGTAGCATAAATAGTATAATGCTGACTTTTGGTTTCTGCTCTTCTTTGGTACAAGATTTATCCATAAGAGATTGTTTGACACGTCGTATTGTACGGTATTGTATTGTATTTTTTATATATAATATAATACAATACAATACAATAAAATACGATATATCAAACATACCTTAATCTAATAAAATAAAAGGAATAATTGATTAAACATCTAGCAGCCCGTGTGGAAACATCGGTTTATTCCAACTTATTCCAGATTGAATAGGTTTTGTTACGGTGTTTTTTTTTTTTCCAAACTTTGAATTACTATAGTATTTTCAATCCCAACCAGAAATAGGTTATGCCTCAAAGCCTCGGGTTAATTAACTAAAAAATGGTATTGGTTTTGTGAAGCCAACATTTTTGGAAAGCCAAAGACAAACACAGACTTCTTGCCATACAATGGAGATGGATTCAAGCTTTCCATTCCCTCAAAGTGGAACCCAAGCAAAGAGGTGGAATTCCCTGGCCAAGTCCTTAGGTACGAGGACAACTTTGACCCCAACAGCAACGTAACTGTCATGGTCACCCCAAGTGACAAGAAATCCATCACTGACTATGGTTCCCCTGAGGAATTTCTCTCCAAGGTATATAAATATACACACAATCCTTGTGTATTATGAACGTTAGTGACATCTAGAAAATAACCATATTCTTAATTATATCATCCAACTCGTCAAACTTTCTAAATAAATCACATAAAACACTCGGACTTAGTTAGAGGATTGTTTTGCTTTTATAAGAAGTTCTACTTTTACTTGTAGCAAAAGAAGAAGCACAAAGCAAAATTATAGAATCCCAACCTTATCAAATAGTTGTAAAAGTGCATAGATGTCGAGCTATGCAATTTGTTTTCGGATAATTTGGCATTTGGGAGCTTAGTCTAAATCAAGAGTTTGAATCAAGGTTGCGAGAAAATATTGTAACAAAGTTGGTTTGAACCACAAATTTATATTTAAACTAGGTTCTTAGACGCCACATTACAAAACACACTAGTCGCATCGTACTATATGCAAAAGATTTTGGAGGCCTCCAAAAGCAATACAAAACTGGTCTTATTGTCATGAATCTTTTCTTTCTTTTCTTGCACAATGCACTATTGATCCTCTGCCAGATGGGCATGCATTGTCATCAGCTAATTCATCAGCTTCCGTATGGGTTTTTGTAGGTGGACTATTTGCTGGGGAGACAAGCCTACTCTGGCAAAACAGATGCTGAGGTAATTGATTCTCCAATTCATGATGAATGAAGAAGATTTGAAAACTTGATTAATCAATGATTTTTTTTCCCTTGAGTTTGTACTCAGATGAATTACTAGTAGAATTGACAAGAGAAATGTTTCTGATGCAATTCGAGTAAAATGGGTGCAGGGTGGTTTCGACCCAGATGCCGTGGCTACGGCAAACATATTGGAAAGCTCGACCTCAGTGATTGGTGGAAAGCAGTACTACTTCTTGTCTGTGTTGACAAGAACCGCTGATGGAGACGAAGGCGGGAAGCACCAACTGATCACCGCTACTGTGAAGGACGGAAAGCTCTACATTTGCAAGGCGCAAGCTGGAGACAAGAGGTGGTTCAAGGGAGCTAGGAGGTTTGTGGAGAGCACTGCAAGTTCTTTCAGTGTTGCTTAAGAGTTTAATCATGCGTTTGATGTATATGTAAATCACCTTAAGATTATGATCACGTTTTCTCATGAGATCCTCTAGTCTTTCTCCCTTTTTTTTTTTACTCTTTTTTTTTCCTTTTCTTCTTCCTTTGGTTTTGGTTTTCCAGAGTCTCAAAATTGGTTTATCATATTTGAGGGAGTTGGTTAGAGTAATTTTGTGCATATACTGAAAAGTTTTATGGTATATTTAAGGACCCTCGTCTAATGAGAAGGAATCTCTCTATACATATATATGTTTGTTTCAATCGGAAGCTAATTGAAAATTAATTTAAAATCCAATGCAAAATGCCATGCATTGAGGTTGAAGGAATCTGCTGATTCTTAGCTTTAGTCATATTGGGCAATGGCTTGGTCTACGTATTCTTCTTTGAGATCTCTTTCTCAGCAAAACCATAATTGCAGGAGAATATTTGAAGATGCCCAATTTGGGTAACATTATTTGACAAATACATGTTTTGTTTGGTAAATGTAACTTCTAATAAACGCAAGCAGATCTAATTGTTCCTCGTGTCCTAAGTTCTGAGAACTGCACTTCAAACTGTTTTCGAGTACTTTGATGAAGATAGTGTTTTTGTGTTAGTTTCAAAGGTCATGTTTTAAACACCTATAATACCTTTTTTTTTATTTTTGGCTCAAGATAAAGACCTATAATGCTTAATACCTGAAAGATCTGATTGGATAATCTAATCAGTAAACCAATTGCAATAAAATGCTTAAACTGCAAGACAAAGTTCCTATCAGAATTTCGGGTTTGAAATTTTGAATTGATTCTGATAAAATGTCACAACTGCTCCATTTATCGATGATGAAGACGAAAATCAAGAGAACTATCATCACCTTCTTTACCATATTATTCTCGACCCAATTCAATCTATAACCCTACTCACATTGTTTGCCATAATAAGGCGGCGAATTCTACAATGGGGCATGAAAGATACCTTACGGATATGACTCATTTTAGACCATCAGATCAAAATCAAGTTCTATCAATTTTGCATGCTTTTTTTATTTTAACATGATCCTAACCAAATCTAATGTACAAAAATATGCATTACCAATAATAGGAACTAGCATAAAAAACTCCTGAGAAGAAACAATCAGTCGAAGTTTTAAGAGTAAAGATTCATTTCAATGAACAAACAATGATTATTATATATATATTTTTGCTGAATGAATTCAATTAAAATCTTCAGAGGTACAGAAAAAGTAGAAAACGAAAACAGAATATTTATTATAGTAAACTTGCTGCATAGTCCACATTCTTGTTTGATATAAATGTCTGATTGTGAGTTTTGACAATGATAGAATATTTACATAAAAGCAATGGTCAGAGAAAGTTGCAACCAAATATAGCATTCATTAGACCTCAGTTCAAGTTTTCCCGTTGCAGTAATGGATGCCGTTGCTGTGTGCACCCTTGCCCTTGGACTTCACATTTAGATTATTTAAGCCCCATATCCGAATTGTACGATCGTCGCTTGCTGAAGCTAACATGTGAGGATTTACAGGATTCCAACTTACGCAGTTGACGGCTCCCGAATGACCAGGTAACGCCACAATGAGCTCACCGGTTCCTCTATGCCAAATGTAAACCTGCATTTCAGTTGATGAACCATCCATTAACATGTCAAAAACAAGGATTGGCCGACCAGATTTTCCACATCAAGTTTTCTGTTTTAACACAGATATTTCAAAATGTCAACATAAAAAATCAATAGTGTAGACAAATAAAAATCTGTCATTTTATGCGTTCATAATTGAAGCATAATCCTTGGCTAAAGAAAAACATTGAAGCATAATCTGGGGCTGCAAGCAAGCCATCTTCCCTTCTAAATAATTCTGGAACAGGAACGAGTGTTTACCCAGTCAAAAAGATGCAAAAATTCTAATGGCAGAAAAAGCAAGCATGAGATAAAAAGAGGTACTTGACAAGAACCCCATCATAAGTTATAGTGACATGATTTGCACGGATGTTTGGCAAAATCAATTCTAATCAAAACTTTTGGTTGTTACTGTGTAAAGCTCTCACATGCTACACTGATTAGAAAAAAAAACTACAACGTATATAAAGCTCTCATATGTTACAGTTTTCAGTTCAAGTTTTGTTGAAAATCTTCCAAAGTTAGAATCTAGATTCTAGGGATTAAACAAGGAAATATTTTAGCTGATTGGCAGCTATAGAATCATGATTTATTGGGTTGTAATTTGATAATTTTTACTTTCCTAATTTAGTTTTTCTTTTCGTTATTAGATTAGAAAAGTCAATAGTTGTACCACTATATATGTAGCATCTATGTATCATTTTGATTCAGTGAAATAAGAAATATTCAATATTCTCTCAAAACTCTCTCAAAACTTTCAACTTTCAGTTTTAACCACACTTCTCAAAAATACCCTTATACTTCCTTTTCTAAAGGGTGAAATAATTCACTAATTAACATGGCATAAAATTTTTGGCCTCAGGTTTAAAAGACAAAGATGCCTATGTAGTTTGAGCATTAAAAAAAAAAAAGTCTTGTGTGACAATCTAAAAGGGACAAGTAAATCTGAATAGTTATACTAGATTGGTTACCTGTGAATCCTCACTACCACTAGCAATGAAAGCTTGCTCAGTTCCTCCAAAACAAGACCTAATGACAAAACGAGTGCGTTTATGACCTTTATACTTGGCAACAAGCTTTATTTCTCCTTGTATGTTCCAGAGATGAATTTCTTGGTTCAGAAGATTAACCAGCAAGAACTTGTTGTCCTTTGATAATGAAAATGAAGTTATAGTTTGATCCTCTTCGATCAATCTCTCAACCTTGGCCTCCCTGTCAAGTAGCAATATTGCAGTTTCTCTAGAAATACTAATAACCTGCTTCCCATCATTCGTAATCTCCAGATCAGAGATCCTTCGAGTCCGCTGTCCTTTCCAACACTCCATCTCTTTCCCATCTAATTCCCACATGCAGATACTCTTGTCGTTGACACCGGAGAATATCAATTTTCCATCCGGAAACCACCCACAAGACACAAGACCAAGACCAGGTTTTTCATAGACATGAAGGCATTCACCAGAAGAAACATCCCAAAGCCTGACGGCCTCCTCCACTCCACAGGTGAGCAGCTGATGGTCATCAGGACTCCACGATACCGAGGACACCGGTTTCTGGTGGCCAAACAATCTATGCTTTAATGACACTCCACCATTCACATCGACCTATGAACAAAAAAGCAAGGTTAAGAGCATAGATACAATCAAAGCTATAGGCGCCTCCAAAAATAATTGGCAAGTCAATTACCAATAGTTCCAACATTCTTGAAAGGAAATGGAATGATGGAAGACTAACAACCCATATTGTTCGCAGGTTCGAACTAAAAGTTTGAATTAAAATTCAAAATTTTACACATCTTTGTTAGGGAAAACACTGTAGCAAAAATGGTTGAACCAAAACTATTTGGTCAAAACAAGTATGCGTAACTAATAATAAGATGTGAAATCACTCAACTAAATTTTAGCCTCAAGAACATTTGAGAAGAGAAAGGAGGAGATGATGCATTCACTCCTTAGTGAAACAAACATAATTCTTGATTTGAGGTCAAAACATTTTAACATTTTCTCCGTGTAATCAAATTCTATGACAGGAACTCAAAGTTTTGCCCAATTAATAACAAAGAAGAAATGAAACATTCGAAAAAAGGCAGCAGCAAGAAGGCTATAGAACAATTATGAACTGCAAAGTTTTACCTCCCAAATTATTGTGGATTTGTCGTTGGAGGATGACGCTAAGTATTTCCCGTTATGTGAAAATTCCAGAAACCAAACTTCATCAGTGTGTGCTTGTAATATCTGTATGAACAGAAGCAGCAAAAGATATCGAAGTAAATATCCTTGTAACACTGGAAACCAAATTCATAAGAAAAGAGTATCCCCCTGAAACAATATGAAACATGAATTAAATAGTTACTATATTGAAACTAGAACTCAAAAAATTTTCTTAACCATCAGACATTGTGTAAGATAGCAGAAAGAGAACTAATATTTTTCTTCATTCACTAGAAACACACACACACACACACGCACACACACAACACACACAGTTCATGAAAGTAAGAAAACCAGATACACTCATTACCACACTCTTCTACTTTTAAAACAATGGCTAAATGGAGAAGAAACAAATGACGCACTGGAAACTCTATTTTTGTAGCCCATGAAACAAATTACTTTCCACGGGACTACAGGCTAAAGAATTCAAGATGACATAATTACTACCAGAGCAAAATATCAAAAGAAACATTTACAAATATATTTGCAAGTTTTTTTAAATATAATATAAATGTATATACAAAGAAGGAACATTCCTAACCTGTAAAGTTCGAGAAGGAATCTGATCTTTCCCGCAGAGATGATCAGTGTACAATGACATTTCTTCGTTCAACGAGTTGTGAAAAAAGCAAGCATCCCTTTGCAAGACAAGAGCCTGTTCAACTAAATGCTCCAACCTCCTTTCTGGCACCATAATTGATGGAGGAAGCAGTTCCTGCAATTCCTCCAGAAGCTTCGACCTGGACTTGACCCGACAAATATAACCTTGACCAGAAGAACCAAACAATGAAGGAGCAACTAAGCGTGAAGACAGATCATGAACTCTAGTACCATTAATGCAAAGAGGAGCAATCTCAGTCCTCAGTGTTGTCAATGCATCCATGAGTTTGTCTCCATCCAAAAGTTCGAAAAATTTCTGCTCCAATATTAGGAAGGAAGCTGATTTAATGATGTTTTCATCGAGTACGCCAATTTTGTGCAATGTGGTCACGCTTTCATTCCAGTTTCCATCAAGTACTTGCTGCATAAAAAGATTTAAAGAAGAGGAATGCAAAGATATTCCAGACTCTTCCTCTAGATGAGCACCACTTTTCTTGTAACCAAGAGAATACAATGCCTTGGCAATTATTCGGACGAATTCGATTCTCTTTATTACTCCCTTGGAACCAACAACCTCGTCGTCCCCTGCAGATTCTAGGGGCCGAGCCATCAAGCCTTTCGAAGAGCAGCTGGCTACAGGCTCAACTGAAGACGTGCCGTTGGAAAGACCCCTCAGCTCCCCAAAGGACAGTTTCATGCGTTTCGTCGCTGGCTCTTCATCCCCTACACCTCCCATGAAATGTGCACCTCAGCCCATATATTACTAAATGGGGTAAAGAAACAAGTTCGATGATGAATTTGAAAATCAATCTAGTAAATTGCAAGAAATAGATTCCTGCATAAGATAATAAATAAAATGACTTTAGTTTCTCTTATATCTGAACACGAGTGTATGTTTAGCCGCGACAATGAAGAACAAAGTCATTGATTAATGTATCAAGTGCAAGCATATAAAATTAATAAAGGCAAGCCAAAGGTGTTTTTCTCACTGCTGTTGTGATTCTAAAAAATAAATATCCAATGTTTGCATCAGCAGTGAAAGTAGCTCTAGATTGGTTTCTATTCTACATCTAGCTTTCTAGATATGATTAAAGAAATTGTCAAATTATCTCAATAAGGGTATCAAGTTTTCCGTTGTCCAAATACAGGCACAAGACAATCACAAAAGATGTCTACACTTTTACAATGACCAATTTAAGCATAAAAAGAACCCAAGTGCATAATTCATTGAAACTGATCACAGGTCAGGACTCCAAGAGCAATAATTCATATTAGTGACAACATGTTTACGACCAAGTATAGATGGATCCTTCACATCAAAAGACAGAAAAAGGGTAAAATTTCAGCATGTCAAGACCCTAATTTTAGACTCAAGAATCTTGAACCAACAATAAATCCAATCAAGATTCTAAGTTTTGAGAGCTAAGAACTGAATAGTTCAATAAGACAATCTATGGACCACAATGTACATGAATCAGCAAAACAATTAATACAAGAACCTGAGAAACTTTATGAACCACATTATTACATTTCATAAGTGATGATCAATTACGCAGACAGAAAAAGTTGTCCGACTTTGAATATATTCAACGGGAAGGCAAAGTAGAAAATCCAATAATCAAAAAGTGGAAAGCAATGAAGAGAACATTTCTTAATGACAGCAGTGAAAAATCTGGCACAAATTGTTGTATAAAACCCACATCAAAATCAAACAGAAAGTTGAGAATCCAGCAACTTAATCAATCAAAACCAACGGTTTAGCAGGATTAGAGAGGCCATAAATAAACGAAAACAATAAATCTAAACAAATAATCGGTGTGAAACACAATAGAACATAAAAGTCCACTCTAAACAGAATACCAAATTAAAACCCAAAACTATAATGTTTAACAAAAATGAAAACAAACCCACAAACCATTAAAAATAACAAAAATCAGCCCATGTTTTCACTGGCAATCAGGCAATAATAAATGAAATATAAACCAAAAATTCTAAAAAAAAAAAAAAACCCAGAAAGCGATTTTGCTTTGAAAACCGATTCCGATCAAAAACGAAGAACCCAACACAGAAATTAGATTCAGAATCCAACAATCAACAATGGATAAAGTCAAGAACAGGAGACCAGGGCTTTCTTTATCCTCCCATCTGACAGCAATTCACAAATATTATTTATTAATTATAGGTGGGCAGACACCAGATTAAGAGAAGAAATGAGAAAATTAAGCGAAAATGAAGAGAAAAAGAGAAAATCAGCAATCTGGTAAGAGGGTCTAAGGTTATTGCTTGTTGGCATCCAAGAGAATGAAGAAGAGCATTTTTGGTACCTTTGTGGGCAGAACAACACAACAGACTCAGTCCTCCTTGCGTGGAGGAAACCAACTCAGTGGGGTTATGTACAGATTTTGTATGAGAAGAGTGGGAGAGATGAACCTAACGAGGCTTTGAGTTAGGCTTTGCTTATCTTTGGACTTGGGAAGTTCAGTGGTCCACTGTCCAAAGCCCAATTAAAGTTAATGTGAGTTCAATGGTAAGCTAGGTAACTTGGAGGAATGCTAGTTGAATTTTAAAACCCTTCCATATTTGTGAAAATTTTGAGTAATTTTAACACCAAAGTGATAATACTTGAAATGTAACTCTTTAAAAGTGGTATACAGTCCAATTAACATGGGTTGTATCGATGTTGGAAAATAATCAACGTAATAATCCTCACAAATCACTCATGATTTCCTCTAATTATAGCGTTCAAAGATGAAAAAAGATAAAAGAAAGGACATACAAATTTATAATGGTTCACTCTTTAATGAGCCACGTGCATTATATTTGTTCTTATCAAGTGTCTGTGTACAATACACAATTTTTAGAGATGAAAGAGTGGAGAATGTTTTTTGATTAGGGAGAGGAGAGTTTCTCTCTTTTATTTTCTATTTGTTTTTTTTTTTTTCATCCCCCCTATCTCTTCTCCTTATCTCCCTTTTATAAGATGCTACATTGTAGAAAAATGATTAGAATACTGATAAAAAGGATAGAAATCTTAGTGTTTTGTGCCAGCCCATACCATTTGCACGTGGTGTCTTTGTACGCGCAAAAAGTGCATCGAGTCTCGTGCTAGTGGTCTTAATTTTAGGTGCACTATCTCAATTGTTGGCTTCGCCTATCCTTGTTTGTCCTTAGAGTAAGCGCACTAACGAGTGGAGGATACAAAGCCTCTTTAAGCTTAACTTCATCTTAGAGTGTCGAGGTAAATTGGCTATTTCGACTTCCACTCTATATGAGTAATGGGTCGAGTTGGGCTTTTATTTAATCTCGCCCTTAGGCCTTAGGCCATCGAGATCTCCTACAACAATTGCCCCCTAAGTGTGGAATGACTTGTCAAGTTGCTTCGTGCTTTGGTAGTTGAGGATGTGGCAAGTCTCCCGTTGCATGGAAGTTAGGGGCATGTCCCTTGGAATGGATTACTGAAGAAGCCTTTGACTGGAGTCATAGTTGCATCTGACATTGACTTCTTGGGTAACTAAACAGTCGTGTGTGCTAGAACACATATCATATCCCTACAGAAGGTGTCGCATCACTCTGAGGAGATCTTAACTTAGGCCGCTGGATCATCGAGGAGTTCTCCTGCCTAAGTTTTGAGTCATTAGTTAGCGACCTTTAGTTGCCTTGATCCCTAACTTGGGATCAAGGGTTTCCTTGCTTGACGGTTCTGATCTCTCCCTCACGAGAGTACTTAAGGGCTTTGGAAACCCTTCTCGCCTTATTCGTTCCAAATTTCAGAGCAACATTTTCTTTCCTAGAACTCTCTCGAGACTCTATCAAAATTCCTCCAGATTCTCCCTTTAACTTCCTCTTTTTCTTCAAACTTTCTCTTCCTCCTCAGACTTCCTCTTCTTTAAATCACGTCTTCAAATTCCTAAAGCCAAATTCTCTTTGAGGATCTGCTAGAGCTTTCTTGTGAATTTTTCTACTGCAACTTAAAGATTTCAAGTGTTCGAATCTCAAATTCCTCAGTAACTAGGAAGTTTTTTGGGCTTTTGAACTTTTCTTTTTAAGTTTTTCTGAGCTTTTCCCTTTTTTTTCTTTTTTTTTTTGCATTCTTTGGAATTTTCTGGACTTGTTCCTGTAAGACATAGGTTCCATTTAAGACATACTAGGAAGGATGAAACATACCAATTTTAGGCTGTTTTGAGACTTTGCTATCATTTTCTAGAATTCTTAGATGTCTGTGGTCGATTTTGGGTTTTCAACGACAAGTTGACTGCCACACTCGTAGTTGTTTTATGTTGACTATTTAATTCATAGTCACTTTGTGTCAACTATTTGGTTCATAGTTAATTGTAGGCCAAGTAGGTATATTTTAGTTGTTAGGTAGACCTCTTGATATAGGATATTCGTTTGACATTTCTCTTCCTTTTTATGACATCATGTCATCATCTAGTCATCGTCGAGAGGTCGGGTCTTCTTCTTGCAGTTGCCCTGATACTGTTGAGACTGCTAAGATGTCCAAGCTTTGTGAGGAGATGATCCTTGAGAATGATCCCATTTTCAGGGATATTGATAAGTTTGGCACTGTCCTTCCATGGACAGCGTCGATGACCTGGTGGATAGTGTCTTAATTCCTCTCTCCACAACAATTCCAAACCTAAAGTATCCTTGCTTGCTAATAATGGACCTAAAAGTCCAAGGCTCGTCATTCGTCAGAATGGCTACACTACGCGACGAGCCATTAGCAGCTTGTACTAATGAGATCATCTCATAGAAGGCCAAGGAGACCTCATCCTATTATAGAGCCCATGATGTTCATAGGGCCTTTGCTGAGGGTAAGGTCGACAGGAGGTACTTCAAATTTGTAATATCCAACAAACACTACCGTGCCAATGTTGCTCCACCTGGTCATCTCGCCGCTTACAACAGGTGCATCATGACTGGCCAGACCTTCCCTTCCATCCTTTTATCAAAATGCTCTACTGTGAGTTTGAGATCTCGCCTACATAGTTGTTGCCCAACTTCTGGGATATTTTTTCAAGGATATGGATCTTTTGGCATCTCCACTTTGACTCTTCCCTTTGCTTAGATGAGTTCTTATACTACTACTACATCAGCCAATCTCCATCTAAGGGCTATTACTATGTAGGGTCCTAGAGTTGAGCCAAGGATATGATTCCTTGGATTGTTTTACATCTCTCTTCTTCCAACCATGACTAAAAGAAGATGTTTTTTATGCTAAAGAGGGACTTTAACACCTAAACCCTCAAAGGGCAACAAAGGTTTGGCCCTAGGAAGTACGAAGTCAACACGACTTAAAGAATTGCTAGTAAGTCTCTAAGATTTTATAACATCAAGATTTAGACTCTCCATGCCTTCCTTTAGATTCTTAGGCTTTCATTGTCTTCCCTTAACTTAGCTTCTTTTCTTATAGAGCTCATCAACCATCTCGTTCTTTTGGGGCAGAGATGGGATGGAGTTAGGAAGATTGCAGCCCTCTCAGAGGCAGAGAGGCAAATTGTAAACCTCCTCACAGTGAGAATAAAAGGAGGTCAAGGTTAATTTTAGCTCTCCTTGACCTTTCCTATGTCATCGCCAATCAACCTCCTAGTGGAGGGCCTGAGAGTTGGTTTTTTTTTTTGGCAGTCAGCTTACAATTTAATAATATGCAGTCGACTTAACTTCACTTACTTTCTTATGTAGAGATGTTGGGCATGTTTGGTTCTTTTCTTAAAAACATTTTCACTATTATTGGAAATGTGAAAAATGAAAATGGACCTGAGATTCTATTTGGTTACCATTTGAAGCCCAAAATGAAAACAAACATGAAAATGTTTTTGATCTTTCCCTAAATTACATTTAGGGTTGACAACAAAAAAATCTCATTTTCATTCTCCTTTTCTCATTATCGCTTCTCTCCTCCATGCGATGCGACGACAAGGGTAAAGTTGCTCTTTAAACTTTGGGTTTCCTCACATCCCCTTCTATCTCTCTTTTCTCCAATTTCTTCGGCAGGGCATCATTCTTCTCTCTCTCCTTCTGAGGAGGCTTCTTCATCGTGGGTTTTGGGCTGAAATCTCTCACCTCTACTCCTCCATCCAATGGTTTTCTCCATTCAAACAACAAGGTAAGTGGCACTTTTTCTTTTCACCTCTTCTGTTGAACTTGATTTGGGGGTTTTCCCCTTTAGAGATGCTATTGTTCAAGTTGTCTTTGATCTTTCCCTAAATTACGTTTAGGGCACTTTCTCTCCTTGCCTCTTCTATTGAACTTGATTTGGGGGATTTCCCCTTCAAAGATGATGTTGTTGAAGTTGTCTTTAATCTTTCCCTAAATTACATTTAGCGTTGAGAACATTGTGGGATTGTTTTCATTCCCCTTTTCTCATTCTTGCTTTTCTCCTCGGTTCTCATTCTGCCTTGTCGGTTTTGTATATATGCATGTCTAATTTTAGGGATGTCCTACACTGTTCATATGCATGTCTGATTTGCACTCTAATTTTGTGTATGCATGTCTGCCTTGTTTTGTTTTTCGAGCTTTGATTTTGGGTGAAATGTTTCTATGTTTTTGGTAAATATTTTTTGTGTGAATGATGTCCTGTCTAATGAATTTGTTTCTTAGTTGAAGTGAATGTTGTGAATTTTCATTTTTAGTTGTGATCAAATTAAATGTTCAATTGAATGAACAAATGGTAAGGGTAAAATATCCTTCAAATGCACTTGCATTTCTATGCCTTTAGGTTGCTATGTTCTGTTTCCCATATTGCAATCAAGACTTTGTTTCGTAGTTGAAGTGGATGTTATGAATTTTCGTTTTGAGTTTTGGTGAAATCATTCATTCGGTTTAATAAACAAAAGCTAACGAGTCCATATCCTTCAAATGCAATTAAGTTTCTATGCCTCTAAGTTGCTATGTTCTACTTCCTAGATTATTAGTGAATGGATATGTAACACTTGCTGATTTTCATGTAACGGATTATATCAATTAGTGACGACGTTAAGTAATTTCTTTGTTGATATGTGTTATGATATATGATATAATGGTACTAACTATTTTATTTTAAGTGTTATGATAGTTGAAGGTCATGTGGAATCATTATGCTTAAGTGTTCAATTCATTTACATTGTGTTTAATAATGATTTTGTAATGATTTAATGCTTTGATGAATTCTAGTATGTTAAGGTAGATCAGTAGGCCAGACCATTCAGTTCGACAGGCCGAAATGACCCTCTCGGAACGGCAGGTTGATGGATATAATTGGTAGGCCGGACCTTACGGCTTTGGTAGGCCAAAGTAAGCAATCAGTAGGCTGAAGACAGCTGATGAGCATGTAATGCCTGATGTTTCTTTCTATGGACACTTATGTTAAATTTAACGTTATAATGTGATATTTTAGTGGCATTATTATTTATGTTAAGTAAATTAACATTTTATTTAGTAATGTCGCAGGTGACGGCATGTGGGATCGATGTGCTTGGGATGTTCATGTCAAAAGTGATGATAAGCTTAAAGTGTTTATTTATTTTTTTATGGCTTTCAATTTGCTCTAAATTTATAATCTTTATAATGCTCAGGGTTATGTATGCCTACAGTTATTTTTTTTTTATGATGACATGAATGTTGTTGCATATTTTCTTATTTTCATAACATTTATGATGCTATGATAATTACATATGTATTCTTTATAATGCTCTAGGGTTATGTATGCCTACAGCTATATTTTTTTATGATGACATGAATGTTGTTACATATTTTCTTATTTTCATAACATTTATGATGCTATGATAATTACATATGTAGTATTTTTATTATAATGGCATTAAGTAATTGGATAATGTAAAATGTCCAAGAGAATAATGTGAAAATTAATATTTTTTTTGGGTTAAAGAAGTAAATATTTTTGTTCTATATAAGTAATTATATATTATAATTATTTATATTATATTATAATATTATATTATATTATATTATATATATATATATATTAGGTTATATGCTTAAACGGCAATTGCCGTGTAAATAATAATAATAATAATAATAATATTAATATTAATAATAACGGCATTAGCTGTAAGAAAGGAAAAAAAAAATGAAAGTTAAATTAGATTAGGATTAGGGTTTTCTACACTTATCTAATCACTTCTCTCTCATAAACCTATAAATATACCTTTAAGCTACAAAGTCTTCATTCTCTAAATTTCTAGCCAAAGAAAATTCTCTTTCTCTCTAAAATTTTCTTAGGCACTCTCTCTTTTTTCTCCACTTTTTCTTCCCTTCTCTCCCTTATTTTTCTGCAAACAATTGAATCAAATATTGGGTTTTCACTTAGATAATTCAAGAGAATTAAGAAGAATCATTTTGGAGGTAAGAAACTCATTCTAGACTATTGCTGAAATTTTGTTTCCTTTGTAATCCGACCCTTATAACTTTGCCTACGAATTTCTGTTTGCTTTAAAATTTTAGTATGATGTTTATGTATGTGTTATGTGATATTCCTCAAAATTTCACTTTATTTTGGATTTTTCTATGCTGAGATATTAAATTTTCTTTCTCTGCCACTCATGACCAAACTGTTGCTGAATGGTATTTTGCACAAAATTATAGTCCATGTTTAAGGGGCAAACGACCTTTGATTTGAACAAAATTTTACAGAGATATTCATGCATATGTTAAGTTATGATCTGAAAAATTTTGTGGCTATTTAATGAATATTTTATGAGTTCTTAAATTTTCTTTAAGATAGGTTTTTATGGCTGTCTATTCAGTAAATTCGGTACTTATTGTTTATGTGACCTATTTGTATGGCTAAACAAATTTACTTGCTAATGAGACTTTTTGTGGTGCTGTATATATATATATATATATGTTATTAGGTTGTCTTAAAAATTTTAGGGTTATAGTAATTTTATTTTAATTATTGAATTTTTTATGCCTTAAGTCTACTTTTCATACAAATACCTAATAGCTGTCATGTTTCAGTAATTTTTTATTCTGTATTTTACTGTTTATATTTTTCTTATATTTTTTTTTCAAATACTAGACATCTTAAGCTTTCGTTTGGCTTTTGAATTGCTTGAATCGGAGTTCTCATTAAATAGTTATGATTTTTCGAAACTGACCTTAAAAGTTGTACACTTTTAAATAGACCCGAAATTTAGATTGAATTTCGAGGACTTTTTCTTCATGCAAATTATTGTCAAAATATGCTTGTAATATATGAAATTCTTTGTTTTTGAGTCTAATTTCTAATGCCACTGGTTTTGACTGATTTAGAGTTAAGATCAAAATTATTATGAATTTTTAAGTGAATAAAGATCATTCTGCCTACTTTATGAAATTATGCCCTAGGTTCATAAATTGTAATTTTGTGCTTCTTGATATTATTACGTGATAAGGTGATGTTTAATGATAGTATGAGATGTTTATATATTGCTAATAGTATTGCTAGTGACTTATGGTCAATATGAATGCTTGACATGACCCTCCAAAAGGCGAGCACACTGAGAACCATAGCGACGTCACCTAAGTTAAGGTTTAGTAAGCAAGCAAGAGAAGTAAGTACATTCTCACCTGCAACATGATAAAAGTTTACGAAAAAGTTTTGAGAACATGTTTTATGGTAATTTTTAAGTTTGTTTTTACATGTTGGTTTCTCATGAAAACTCTTGTTGCAACAAGAAAGTTTAACAAATGTTTCAATGATGACGTATGTTAAAAGTATATCTATATATATGTATCACTTAATTAAGTGTTGCACACCCTATATTAATGTTTATGTTTATGATGTCCCGAAGGTTGGACTTGTCATGATTGGTTTGGGATTAGCTACACCTCTCCTCTCTTGACGGCGCGCCTATGATGATGATGTTTATGGTGCAACACTTGGACCCCAAAAATAAAATGAATGAAGTTTTTAATATGGATAATGATAATGAAATATATGTTCTATATGAAACTGTGCCAAGTGCACTATTATGTTAATGATGATTATGATTATGATGTTTCATAAAGATGTTCATAAAATGTTTTATATTGTGAGATAGGAAAGTGTACTTACTAAGCTTTTGCTTACTTAGTTTATAATCATGTTGCAGATAAAG
>CAMOHE010038258.1:0-26312 GCA_946598075.1 Artocarpus hirsutus | reverse complement strand
TGCCTGATTATTGTCTAGTTTCCTTTTCTTTTACAAAACATGCGTTTACTTTTATATTATTGTAAGGCTTTTAAGCCATTTAGGAAACTTACTTTATTTGCTTTAGATTTAGCATCTTTTTGGCTGGTAATTGATTTACCCGAAATAAATAGGGCAATTAGGAGCTCAAAATTCGCAAAGCGGAAATCACTATATATATTGTAACGGATTTCATTCAATGGTAACAAGTTTTTACATACAATTTGAGGTATAATTCTCTTCGGTTCCTAAACAAACTATTCAAACTTATCGAAAGATTCCGTGGCGTTCAAAGACTTATCAATCAGTCCGTCCATAACTGATTGTGGTGTCCTCACATACCAAGGTTCGTGCTTCTTGTTAGGCATCAGGTCGTGGTTCCATTTTCAAATCCGATTAGGCGTTTCGATCTTGGAGACCAATTTTGGTTAGGGTCGCGTTAGTTCTTGGCGTGGTTCGCATCATGTGGTATCAGAGCCGAACCTCTGCTGGTCGGGTGGGAGCATGTACAAAGGTTCCCTGCCGCCGGTGCGGGTTAACGACGAAGTTGGCACGAGGACGTGCAGTCTAAAGGGGTCGGGAATGATGCGTCCCACATCGGTTAAAGAGGGTGGTCTTGGGTGTTATATATATGGGTTCACAAACCTCCCCTCACGAGCTAGCTTTTGGGGTGGAGTTAGGTGGGTTCGTATCACCCTCATCAAGGACTCACTCCATAAACTCCCGTAGATGCCTGTCTTAGACTAGTCTTTCGATATGGTCCTTGAGTTGGATGCAGTCACAAGTATTGTGTCCGACGTCCTTTGAAAATTGCAATATTTATTTTGATCCCTCTTGGCTCTAATTTCGTTTAGCTTAGGTGGATCCACCAACAAATTCCTACCACTCACCTAGTTCAATACCTCATTGATGTTGGCGACTAGCTCTAGAATTTCCCAATCGAGACCTTTGGTTTGTCGTCTTTTGCTTCTCTTTCTTTGACTTCTTGGTTTGATTGGCCTCCGGTTGCTCAGGAGGTCTTCTGCTTCTTTCCTTTCTTGCTTCTAGCACTGCTGCCTTCGCCTTCTTGACGACTCTTCATGTATTTGGTTGCATCAGCGTACATTTAAGCATATCAAAGCATCTAAGAAAATGTGCTTGGTTGCTCGAAGGCGAGCAACCATGTTAGGTTCTTGTCCCTAAGACCCTTCGTGAACACGTGCTTCTCATCTTCAGTGTGTCTTACCTCCAACATATCTTGGGTGAAGCAATTAATGTAGTCCTTAACACTTCCATCTCCTTACTTGACAGTGTAAAGGTGGGTGACTTCCTTTCTCCTCATCTTGGTCATGGAGAAGGCTGTCAAGAAGGCGTCAGATAACTAGCAAAAAAAAGTGATGGTGCCTGGCTCGTTGCACCGAAACTACTACCAAGCTGGACTGGTCAGTGTAAGTGAAAACACCTTGCACATGGCGGCGGCGTTGGCATTCTGGAGTAGCTTATGTCCCTGATATAGCTCTAGGTGCTCGTTGGCATTTGTTGTCCTGTCATAGGCTTTAATATGTAGGACCTTGAATTTAGAGGGCATGGGAGACCGCATGATGGCGTCAGTGAATGGTGGGTCTGGCATACTACCTTCATTGACTTCGAAACAGCTGTTGAGGATTTGGTTAATCTATCATTGTAATTCTCAAAATTGGCGGCTGTTGGTATCTTTGCGCAGTCCCACCTTATAAAGGGCACCACCTTCAACCTTGTCATCTCCTTCGCCTTGCCTGTCCTAGGGGTTGCGATCTCCTTGGTACCTAAGTCTGTCAAACACGGATGCCTGGGAGCCTTGTAGGAATTGGTCTCGGCCCCCTTAAGGGCTAATCCGACCTTCCCAAGCAAGTCTATTTTTCGCCAAGATACTATAGGTGGTCTGTTTGTCTGCCAAGTTAGCATCGTCTTGGGTGTCACCCCTCTACTTGGCTCAACCTTTGACCTGGCCCTCCTAGGCCTAGGGAAGAAGGGCAGAAGGCAGCTATTGTTAAGCTTGCTATTCATGTTTTGTAGATCGGGGTTAGCCTCATGGCCTATTCATGTTTTGGTTTTAGTTTAGGGCTTCGCTCGTCCCCTCCTATTAGGCACCCTCATCCAGGGTATTTTCTTTAGTTACCATGTTTGAATTGTAGGTGGATGTGGCTGTTAAATTTTGACGTAGTGAAGGCATAGTAGCCCTCCTTCTAATGCCAAAATGTTGATGCTTACTAGTGGGTAGCTGCTGATCAACACCACGTGCAGCTGCGCATGGTGCTTAGATAGCTCTTCCCTGCTCGTCTCGGCTTACTTGGATGAACCTGCAATAAGAAGAGGGATGCTTCAGAGGTAAAAGGGGACATCAATCTAGTACCGATTAAGGGCTCTCCGACACTCAAGGCAGGTCCAGCTTGGTAGAGCATGGAAGCTAGGAAGTTGGGCAAGAGCACGTTCGCCCTCAAGCTGTAGAAAATACGCTCTAGTTATAGGCTGCCATTCGAAGTGGGTGTTAGGTAGGTTTCATCCATGACCTGTGTGTCACATCGAGGTCTGTCAAAAGGCAGGCGACATGTGTCATGGCCTTTACTAGAGGATTGGACTCCATTTGACTTTGGAAATGAGGCTATATATCGAGCTTTAGCGGCAAGTGGCTACCTGAATGTAGGCTCTGACAATCTGACCTGAGCATGTGTCCTTGTGGAAGAGGCGGTAACTTGCGCTGCAGCCAACGGGGGCCTTGTTGAGGACCTCAAGATAAAATGCTAATCTTAGGAGGTTGCAGATTGCGTTCTCGATGATCTTTACCAAGCAAATCTACCAAGCTACCACTGGGGCAATTCTTGGGGATGATGCCAAGCACACCTCCAACACTATTTTTTAAGATTTACTTTTTATAAATATCACATATATTTATTTGTGGTATAACTTAACATGTTTTATAAATAATAGTGTGGTATAAATTTTTCTAATTGTAGCATAAATAAACATAACTTTTAGAAGTATGGCATAACACTTATTTTTCCAAAGAAATTAATAGAAAGAAAAATTAGTAAAAGGCTTTGGCAAAATATTAGTCACTCACACACACACTCTTTCTCTTAATGATCCATATGATTAGTGGAATTTTCATGTATAAGACAGAACTTAGGTTTTGTGTCTCATTTGTTAATGGGATTAACAATTTTTAACAGATTTACAAGAAAAGCAAATTTCTTTAAATCATGTTTTGATTAGTTATTGATTTATGTTTAGATAATTAACTCATTTTTAAGACCACAAACAAGCTTGTTCAAGTTTTCAAAAAAAAAAAAAGAGAGAAAATTTGGTTTATCATTTATTTACTAATAATTAATTATCAGGAAATCGATAAATTATTAAGTGAATAAACTACTAAGTTAATCAATGATAAACTATGAACCAATACATCATTAATGTATTGCTGCATATCATTTAGCATCAATACATCATTGATGTAGATCAATATATCATTGATATACAAAAACAAACATTTTCTTAATTTTCAAAAGGGTTAATCATAAAACTATACTCCCTAGTTTTATTTATTTTTTAGTTTATACTTTTGTTTTTAGAAACTACAAAGGTATCGTTTGAATTTAAAAAACTTCTTTTAATTTTATCCCTTGTAGGCTTTTTCGACAAAAAAACATGGAGATAAGATCAAGATAATTGTACTTAGATTGAATTTGTTTTTGAAATATATTTTTATTATCAAAATCTTAAAAATATATATTTTTACATTTAAAAAGCCATAAAACTTAAGGTCTTTGTTTTTTTTTTAAAAAAAGATGTTTTGTTTAAGATTTTTTATGTTTTGAATATACAATTTTTTTTCATAGTTGTTTAAGTATAATTATATTATTTTGTCCAATTTCTTTCCATTAATAGGGATTAAATTGAAATTAGTTTTTTAAATTCAAATGTTACTTTTGTAGTTTTTAAATATAGAAGAACAAATTAAAAAATGGATGAAAGTATAAGGTATAATTATATAATGAATCATTTTCAAAAACTTCAGCTATTTACTTAAAAAAGAACTTATAAAAAGGTCATTTACCCCAAATCCTGCAAAATATAATAAGCTGGCTCAAATCTAAAAAGGTAAATTAATTATGTACAAGTCCCAATTTAAGTACACTTATTTGCTAAACAAAACGGTTCACGAGTGTAACTAATTTGACCAAATTGTTAATACTATAACAGCTTACCATATGGTTAAGTTAAATGCTAGCCTAGTTATTTCATCTTTTTCTATAATTACTTAACTTATTCTCAGGTGAAATTATCCCCTCAAACTTTCATTATATTTTATAATATATAAAAAAAGGTTCATTGTTGGTTATTCAATAGCATACTTCGTGTCATTTCTTTAGTATTTTGATAATTATAGGAATTTAATTTTGTGAGATTGTTTTTAGGTTCTTAAATTTAAAAGGAATTTAATTTCTGTAGCTTGTTCATTTAAAGACTCCTATTTGGTTTCTTTTAATAATAAAGTGGTGATTCGTAAAAACAAATCTTTTATCTGTTCATGATGGATGCAAAATGATTTATATTTTATCAAACCTAATATAGAGTTACTGCTTAATGCTGAGATGAATGATAATAACTCTAAAAGGTTTAAAACTTCTCACTCTAATACGACTTACCTTTAGCATTTGTGCCTTGGCCATATTAAGCTGAATAGGATTCAAAGGTTGGTAAGGGATGGACATTTAACTCACTTAAAAGTGGAATCTATACCACAATGTGAATCTTTTTTGGTAGGTAAAATGACCAAAAGACCATTTGGGTCTAAGGGCACTATTTCTAAAAGGGTTCTAGAACTTATGCATAGTAATGTTTGTGGACTGATGAACGTCTAGGCACAAGGAGGGTATGAGTACTTCATCACTTTTATTAACAATTACTCAAGGTATGGGTATGTCTACCTAATACACCACAAAAGCGAAGATTATGACAAGTTCAGGGAGTTTTGGGCTGAAGTGGAAGCAATTGGGTGGACCCATTAAGGCATTTCGATCTGATCGATGTGTTGAATACTTTTCTGATGAGCTCTTGGGACACTTATTAGAGAATGAGATTTTATCTCATTTGACTGTGCCGGGCACTTTGTAGCAGAATGGCGTAGCAAAGAGAAGGAATAGGACTTTGTTGGACATGGTTAGGTCCATGATGAGTTATTCATCATTGCCTTTGCCCTTTTGGGGATATGCACTACATGCCACATGTTATCTTTTGAACAATGTGCCTTCAAAATCGGTTCCTAAAACTCGTCATGAGTTGTGGATGGGCAAGAAGACATCCTTTAACCATATTCGCATATGGGGATGTTGTTTGGCTCATATCCTATTTAAGGATGCAAATAATTTGGAAGCGAATTCGAAAGTTTACGTGTTTGTAAGATATCCAAAAGGGACTAAAGGGGGTTATTTCTATAACCCAAAGGAAAATAAAGTCATGGTTTCAACTAATGCAACTTTCCTTGAGGAGAGTTGCATGGACGACTTTAAGCCTTGAAGTAAAGTGGTGCTCGAGGAGTTGAGGAGTGATCCGATCACTCCGGGGGTTCTGGTATAAACCACTCCAATCGGTGTAGAAAAACCAAATGAACCCAAACAACAACGTAAGGGGCTTCAGTGTAGTGGGAGGATCAGGCGTCAACCCGAGCGGTATATGTTCAATGATGAGGCCTTCATGGCTGAACCGGATGAACATGACAGGGATCCTTACACTTATACAAAGGCTATAGAGGATGTTGATTGGAAACTCTGGACAAAGGCTATGAACATAGAGATAAAGTTTATGGAGACTAATCGGGTCTAGGAGCTTGTGGATCTTCCCGAAGGGGTAAAACCCATAGGGTATAAATGGATCTAAAAGAGGAAAAGAGAAGTGGATGGAAAGGTTGAAACCTTTAAGCCTAGACTGGTACCTAACAGATAACGTAAAAGGAAAGAATCGATTATGAAAAAACCTTTTCATCTATAGCCATACTTAAATCCATCCGCATTCTCTTGTCCACAGTTGTTGCTCTCGACTACAAGATTTGGTAGATGAATGTTAAGATTACATTTCTAAATGGCTATCTTGATAAGTCCATTTATATGGAACAACCAGACAGGTTCCAGGTCAAGGGTCAAGAGGGTAAAGTTTGTAAGCTGCTAAAGTTAATATATGGACTTAAGCAGGCTTCCCATTCTTGGAACATAAAATTTGATCAAGTAATCAAGGCTTTTATGGGTTCGCACAAAATGTGGACAAACCATGTGTGTACAAACACATGAAGGAAGGGAAGGTGGTTTTTTACTGCTCTATGTAAATGACATTCTACTAATTGGCAATGACGTTGGAGCATTATCATCGGTTAAATTATGGTTGACCAAGCAGTTTGACATGAAGGTCTTGGGTGAGGCTAATTTTATTCTCGGTATCCAGACTTTTGGGATAGGAAGAACAAAATGATAGCTTTGTCCCAAGCCGGCTACATATATAAGATTCTTAGGAGATTTGCAATGCAGGATTCTAAGAAAGGTAGGCAACCATTTAGGTCTAGAATTACTCTTTCTAAGAAACACTCTCCAAAGTCTGAGGAAGAAAGAGAATACATGAAGAAGGTGCCTTATGCTTTGGTAGTGGGTAGTCTCATGTATGTCATGCTTTGCAAACCACCTAATATTTGTTATGCGGTTGAGATTGTAAGTCGTTTCTGGCAGATTTGGGACCGAACCATTGGGTTGTGGTCAAGCATATTTTCAAGTACTTGAGAAAGTCTCAAGGGTATATGCTTGTGTATTTGGGTGAGGACTTAACTCCTCTAGGATATACTAATTTGGATTTCCAATCCTGTCTGGATTTGAGGAGATCAACTTCTAGTTTTGTGTTTACTCTAGGCGACGGTGCCATTAGTTAGAGAAATGTGAAGTAAGATTGCACTTTAGATTCAACGATGGAGGCTGAATATGTGGTAGCTAGTGATGCTTCGAAAGAAGCAATGTGGCTTCGTAAGTTCCTTGAGAATCTTGAGGCAGTTCCTGGGATGGATAAGATGGTATCACTATACTGTGATAACAATGCAACGGTAGCTAATGCTAAGGAACCAAGATTTCATAAGACGAGTAAGCATATTGATTGGAAGCATCACCTGATAAAGGATTTCATAAAAGGTGGGCATATCCTTGTGTACAAAATCATGTCAGAGGATAATTTAGCTAATCCATATATGAAGACACTTACTGGAAGAGTCTTTGAGAGGCATGTGGAAGCTATGAGGATACGAGATTTGTTATATTTACTCACTTCGTGTAGCTGAGAGATAGTTGGATATGTATGCCCTAAAGAGGAAAAATATAATATGTTTTTGGAGACATTTTATCAATAAAGATTTTATTTATTATTAATATAGCAAATATTGCCCTCTTTACGTTCATATTTGTTGAATGTATGTTAAGCAAGCAAAAGTCTAAGACTATCCTTTTAAACCTTTAAAAATTAGGCATATGATGGACAGATTAAGCAAAAATACACGTTCTTAAGGTGATGGTCGAAATCATAAGATCCACAATCGAGGGAATAATGTTAGGCACTTTATTCATGTAAAGATTGTTATGTTGTCTATATCCCTATTAGCATATGGTTTGTCTTGACCATCAGAAGTGGACTCTACGAATTGAAACATTGGCACATGGTCATAGGTGACGATGTGTTGGATCGGGACATAAAGTGAATTGATTTGGATTAATAATTTTGTCCCAACAAATCAATTCACTTTAGACCATCATTTCAATTGTATCTTAATCCTGAGATAAATAGTGGGCCTGGTGTCTTGACTTATGTTTTTGATGTACCATAGGGTGACATCCACATTTTAATAGTGGTACGCATGCCGATATGTTGGAGGCATGACTCTTGATAGCATAGACATATTATTCATAGATATGGAATCCATAGCTCCTCTTTAGGAGTAATGATATTCTCTTATATGTGTTCTCCTGTAATTGGAAAATTGGAGCGCTCAACCATTTAGATACATAGGTGTAACAGAATGATATACTGTTTTTAGATGGTAAGTTTTTCAATGGTGAGATAATGGAACGTAAGATAAAAATAATCAAAAAGGTAAAACAGAACTTGTCCTTATGCTGATTATGGATAATCCTATGAGAATATAATACATTATGATATGTCATGGAGACTTAGCTATTTGGGCTTTATAATTCTATATAGTTCGAGAGCACAACTCTAAGCTTTTAGTGGAGTAGCATTGGAGTTAATAATTATGAAATGCATATCTAGGATATTGGGTTTCATAATTATTGAGAGCTTGAACTATATAGGTCCATTTGGTCCCCTTAGCTAGCTCACAAAAATCCTGTAATGATACGGCGTGCTTTTCCAATAATTGGTGACTTATATCAGATTTATCAGATTGGTTGAAATTCGGTAACATCAGATAATTCATGTTGGGTTATTGGTTGAATTAATTTTGTGATAAAATTAATTCAAGATAAACTTGTTGAATCATCGGCATCAAATAATTCATGTCTGTTTATCGATTGAATTAATTTTGAATAAATTAATTTAAGATAAACTTGTTGAATTGTCAAAAATATTTATTTTTCGATAGATTATCTAGATATGACTGTTTCAATTAGATTACTTCTCTATTAGGTTATTTGAATTAAAACTGAGGCTCTATCCCAAGAATCTCAGGTGAGAAATAAAAATTCGTAGGGATCTTTAAGTTCGTCCTGCCAATCGGGCGAGAAAAGGATCACATGTTTCCACGTGGATTTTATCAGATATTTATCATGATTTGATTCTGATTCAAATTTTTAAAGCCTTATCTAATAAGGAGTGACTCCTACGCACAACCTCTATATAAAGGGGAATGAATCTCTTTATTATTTAGATCAATTGAGAAATCTAGAGTGAGACTCCAAAACTCCTCGAAAGGCTATCATTCACAAATCACGAATTATAGCTTTGGGTATTTCTTTACTGGTTGGAAAGAGAGTCATCTGATGAAATAGCTGTACGATGTGAGCCTATATTTACTCCAAACGTGGATAGATAATAATAAAGAAGACCAGTTGGTTGAGGCTCTTCTACAACGTTACTTCTCTTCATGGATTGCGGGAGTTCTTTGTCATTCAAAGGTTAGTAAGATCTAGTTAATTTATGCATATAGTATGTCAAACTTGTGTTTTGAAAATACTCTTATATAAAATATTTTAAAATTCCGTTGCATACTGTTTTTCTAACAATTGGTATCAAAGCCTAGGTTTTTGCATAAATTTGCAAGTTTATAATCATGCTATACGTATAAATTTTGTGATCTTGATCTCTTCTATGCTTAATTTTAATTTTTAGAGAGTTGGCACTCTAGAGTTTCTATATATTTTAATGTTGACATGGAGTATATGGTGAATGTTTAATAATTAATTATGGTTGATTAAATTATTATTTAATTAATTAATCTATACCGGTTATGGTTCCTTAGAGGTTAGAATATGTATCTAGGTTTTCAATGCAATTAGATGATGGACTATCATCTCTGTCTAAGAATTATTATTGAATTTTAAATTTGTTAGAATTTTGTAATTAAATAATCGTTCAGAGAAGACATATCTAGAAGACGGATCTAGAAAATGGATGATAGCGTTCCCAAGTGTTTCTTGAGTCTCTATTTTTTTTTTTTTTGAATTGTTAAAAATAAAATTGATAAATTGCGTCAAAATTCTATTTTCTAGAAAGGGATGATCTCTGCTCGGTCGGCATGCCAAACCCTCTAGTTTGATAGGTCGATAGTCATAGATTCGACAGGCTGAACTTTGGGTTCGGCAGGCCGTTAGCAAGGTAGAGTTCAGGTGGTTCTGGTGTCAAGCCGAACTTTCATGGCCGGCAGGCCGATCACAACGATTGGAATGCTAGTAGAGAGCTATAATTTTCCAAAAAAGGTGTAGTTTTGGATACAGTTTTAATTTTATTTTTGGGACAATTCTGAGAAACATTAAAATTTAGATATGATTGAAAATATGGAGTATTCAATCTATGTGGGATTAAAGACTTGAAGATGGGCATTACATCAAGAAGGATACAGCTTGAGGATTCACAGATGAAGAATCGATGATATGTTTCAATTATTCTCTTGTAATCTTTATTTTCATTTCTTTAGGATGGAACGATAATATTGTAGTTATTTATTACTATTTTGCTTGTAGCTTTGCTTGATTGCTTTGCTTGTCTGCATTATAATATGATTTGCCATGTATATCGATAACATGTCATATAGAATAGGGAGTGTCACTCAATTTAAAATTGTTCATGCATGTTTGTAAAAAAAAACCTGGATTTCAAAAGATTGAGTGGGAGAAGGTTTTTGAAAAGAGGACCTAAGGCCTCCATTGTTGGTCTATAGGTATCACATTATGGTTTCGACCCCTAGGAAGGGACTTCATCATGTACCAGGTTAGATCTTCGAGAGGATAAGGTATTTTAGCATGATTTATGGTTGCACACCCCCAGGTGGTGATTGTAAACTATGGATAAAATATTGAATCGATGGTCATACACTGTTAATTTCATTATTAACCTCCCCTAGGAGTGCTGTTAACAAAATTAATGGCCAAAGAAACGATTATTAATATACGTTGGATCATACGAGTCCTATATGGCATATATTAATCAGGAGAGGATCCGTGTTCCTAATTGAATTTGGCATGACTCCCTCAGGAGCTTGTTGAATTCTAAGTTAGGAATTATCGTTGTAAGGTTGTGATATTTTCAAGATTTTGACACAAACACATTTGTATGTTTTTACATGATTGTGTTAACTTGCTAAGTTATTATGCTATGTTTGCATACTTTTGGTATATGATTCTTTATTGTAGATTAAAAACGTCCGCTTTATCATCGATACTTGACAAAAACCAATTAACTGGAGAGAATTATAACGATTGAAAATGGAACCTAAATATTGTCCTCTCCTTTGAGAAACGAAAATTTGTGCTGACAACCCCCTGTCCTCCCGTGCCTATGGGAAATTCCACCAACGATGAAATCCAAGCATATGATCGTTGAAAAGATGCCAATGATTAGGGCTGCACAAAAACCACCCCGTAACCGCCAGCCACCCGAGCCCGTGCTCGGCCCACCCAAGAAAAAGGGGTCTATGTCAATAACCGCCCCATTGGTGGGTTCAACCCACCCGCCCGCATATGTTGGCGGGTGGGTATGGTTTAAAATTTTAGGGGGTGGGTTTAAACCGAACCCGTCCGCCTAATTCTTAAAAAAAAAAATCCTAATCTAAACCCCTCCCCAAGTTCTTTTATTTTACCTTAACTAAACAATTGATTTCATGGTTTTCACCCTCAAATTTTCCCCCTTTCTTCTATTCACACTCAAACTTCCTTCCCAATATATTATTATTACTATAATTTTTGTGATCAAACTTCAAAGTCATCTTCCGTTCAAGTCTTTGATCTATACTACTTGTGTTCAAAACTAACATTTGCGCACTTCATTCCTCATCATTATAGTTTGCTCTCCATTAACTATAATTGCTTTCAGTTTTCTATTGTTATTTCTCAAAAAATAGTATTACCATTTACTTTTTATTTTTAGCTTGTCTTTTACTTCGATCTTGTGTTTTTTGTTGTCCTTTGGACTTCATTGCGTACCTACTTCATTACTATTTTTTTATTTTCATCAACAATTTTCTTTTAGATCACTTCCTCTTCTTTTTATCTTTTTTAATTTTTTATTTTATTTGCCTTTTTGGTAAATTGCGATAGTGGGTATATAACTGGGATTAGAGATTCTTCATATCCTATTCCTTTGAATTACTTCTATAAATTGTCATTGTCTTTAGGCATCAAACTTGGTTGTTGTTGGGAATGCTTCATACATTATCATCTTATATTTTCTACAAATTTTTTTCACTTTTTTTAATAAAAAAAGCTCAAAAAATTACATTGTGCATTAATAAAGACCCAACCCGACGCACCCGCCCGTACCCGCCCCCACCTAAACCGAAACCGCCCGCCATTCTATGGGCGGTCTATAGGTTGATTAATCACCAATCCGTCATTTAAAAAAACCAAACCACACCCGCCCAAAAACCACAAAACCGCCCGTTGTTCACCCTACCAATGATCAGGCCCGTTGCTATGTTATAGCCAGCATGAACAAAGTGTTGCATGCTCAACATAAGGATTATGAGACTATTAAGTAGATTTTGGATAATCTGTAAGATATGTTTGGAGGCCAAGCCCTAACTAGGCCGCAAAGAGCGATTCAAAAACTCTTAAACTGTAAGCAGAGACCAGAGACATCTATAAAAGAGCACATGATGTTGGTCATGGGTTACCTCACTAGACACAAACCAATGGAGCCGACGTCGATGCTGAAACTCATATGACTATAATCTTTGAGACTCTATCTAAGGAGTTTATCTTGTTTAGAGCTACTTTCAATTTGAGCAATAGGCGGGATATGACCATAACAGAGTTGATGAAAAGTTATAGGAGTTCAAACTGCTGATCAGGGAATCTCCTACTAGTGGCGAGGCCAACTTGGTGGCTGCTTCTGGTTCTAATCCCAACCCTAGGAATGGAAAAAAGCAATGGGCCAAGAACAGGAAGTCTTCTGTTCTTGCTAACAACAAGAGTAAGAAGAAGAAGAAGAACGCAAAGAAGCTTAAGTCTTCTTCTACGGGAAGGTCGGGCACATTAAGAAAAATTACAAGGACTTCCTTTCCTGAGAAGGTAACTTGTTTGGTTGAGAAATCATAGATTCCGGAGCAACTAATCATGTTTGTGTTTCTCTACAGAAGAAATGAGAAGTCTACTTCGTGAAGTCTTTATGCTTCAGATGGGCGATGGATCCTTGGTCTTAGCTGAAGCAGTGGGAGACGTCTATCTTCATTTTGATAATTATAGGATTTTAATCTTTTGACATTGTTTTTATGTTCCTAAATTTAAAAGGAATTTAATTTATGAAGCTTGTTTATTTAAAGACTCCTATTCGGTTTTTTTAATGATAAAGTGGTGATTCGTAAAAACAAATCTATTATATGTTCTGAATGGATGCAAAATAATCTATATTTTCTCAAACCTAAGATGGACTTACTGCTTAATGTTCAAATGAATGATAATAACTCTAAAAGACTTAAAACTTCTCACTTTAATAAGATTTATCTTTGGCATTTGTGCCTTGGCCATATTAAGCTGAATAGGATTCAAAGGTTAGTAAGGGATGGACCTTTAAGTCACTTAAAGGTAAAATTTACACCTCAATATGAATCTTGTTTAGAGGGTAAAATGACCAAAAGATTATTTGGGTCTAAGGGCAATAGGGCTAAAAGGGTTCTAGAACTTGTGCATAGTGATGTTTGTGGACCAATGAACATTCGGGCACGAGGAGAGTATGAGTATATCATCATTTTTATTAACGATTACTCAAGGTATGGGTATGTGTACCTAATGCACTACAAAAGCGAAGCTTATAATTAGTTTAGGGAGTTTCGGGCTGAAGTGGAAAAGCAATTTGGTAGACCCATGAAGGCACTTCAATCTGATCGAGGTGGAGAATACTTTTCAAATGAGTTCTTAGGACACTTATTAGAGAATAGGATTTTATCCCATATGACTACGTCGGGCACTCAACAGCAGAATGGCTTAACTAAGAGAAGAAATAGGACTTTATTGGACATGGTCAAGTCTATGATGAGTTAGTTTTTCATCATTACCTTTATCCTTTTAGGGATATGCACTACAAACCATATGTTATCTTTGAACAACATGCCCTCCAAATCTATCCCTAAAACTCCTCATGAGTTGTAGACTGGAAAGATGATATCCTTAAACCATATTCGCATATGGGGTTATTTGGCTCATGTCTTGTTTAAGGATTTGAATAAGTTGGAAGCACGTTCGAAAGTTTGTGTGTTTATAGGATATCCAAAAGGGACTAAAGGGGGTTATTTTTATAACCCAAAGGAAAAAAAGTCGTGGTTTTAACTCATGCAACTTTCCTTAAGGAGAGTTACATGGAAGACTTTAAGCCTCAAAACAAAGTAATGCTTGAGGAGTTAAGGAGTGATCCAATGACTTCAATGGTTTTGGTAAAAACCACTCCAATCAGTGTAGAAAACCAAACGAATTTGAACAATAACCATAGGGGCATAGACGTAGTGGGAGGATCAGGCGTCAACTCGAGAGGTATTGTTCAATGGCAAGGCCTTCTTGGCTGAACTGGATGAACATGACAAAGATTCTTATACTTATGCAGAGGCTATGAAGGATGTTGATCAGAAACTTTGGACAGAGGCCATGAACATAGAGATGAAGTCTATGGAGACTAATCGGGTCTGGGGGCTTGTTGTTCTTCCCAAAGGTTTACCCATATGGTGTAAATGGATCTACAAAAGGAAAAGAGGAGTGGATGGAAAGGTTGAAACCTTTAAGACTATACTGATAGCTAAGGGTTACACATAAAAGGAAGGAATCGAATACGAGAAAACCTCTACGCTTGTGGCCATGCTTAAATCCATCCGAATTCTCTTCTCCATAGCTACTGCATTCGATTACGAGATTTGGCAGATGGATGTTAAGGCGACTTTTTTAAATGGCTATCTTGATGAGACCATTTATATGGAACAACCAGACGGGTTCAAGGCCAAGGGTTAGGAGGTAAGGTTTGTAAGCTGCTAAGTCAATAAATGGACTTAAGCAAGCTTCCTATTCTTGAAACATAAGATTTGATCAAGTGATCAAGGCTTATGGGTTCTCACAAAAAGTGGATGAACCATGTCTGTACAAACACATTAAGGATGGAAAGGTAGTTTTTCTACTACTCTATGTAGATGACATCTGCTAATTGGCAATAATATGGGGCATTGTCATCAGTCAAATTATGGTTGACCAAGTAGTTTGATATGAAGGACTTGGGTGAAGCTAATTTCGTTCTCGGTATCCAGATTTTTTGGGATAGGAAGAACAAAATGATAGCTTTATCATAGGTTGGCTATATAGATAAGATTCTGAGGAGGTTTGGAATGTAGGATTCCAAGAAAGGTGGGCAATCATTTAGGTCTAGAATTACTCTTTCTAAAAAAGACTCTCCTAAGTCTGAGGGAGAAAGAGAATACATGAAGAATATGCCTTATGTCTCGACAATGGGTAGTCTCATGTATGCCATGCTTTGCACACGACTGGATTTTTGTTATGTGGTCGGGATTGTAAGTCGATTTCAGGCAGATCTGAGGCCGAACCACTGGGTTGCAGTAAGCATATTTTTAAATATCAGAGAAGGACTCGAGGGTATATGCTTTTATATTTGGGTGAGGACTTAAGTCCTCTAGGATATACTGATTTGAATTTCTAATCCTGTCTAGATTCTAGGAGATCTACTTCAGGTTTTGTGTTTACTCTGGGTAGCGGTAAGATTGCACTTCGGATTCAATAATGGAGGCTGAGTATGTGGCAGCTAATGATGCTTTAAAAGAAGCAGTGTGGCTCCGCAAGTTCCTTAGGGATCTTGAGATTGTTCCTGGAAAGGATAAGGTGGTATCTCTGTACTGTGATAATAGTGCGGCGGTAGCTAATGCTAAGGAACCAAGATTTCATAAGAAGAGTAAGCATATTGATCGGAAGTATCATGTGATAAAGGACTTCATCGAGGGCAAACACGTCACGGTGTACAAAATCACGTCAAATGACAATTTAGCTAATCCATTTACGAAGACACTTACTGGGTGAGTCTTCGAGAGGCGTGTGGAAGCTATAGGGATGCAAGATTTGTAATATTTACTCACTTAGTACAAGTGGGAGATTGTTAGACATGTATGCCCTAAGGAGTAAAAATGTAATAAGTGTTTGGAGACATTTTTTATCAATAAAGAATTTATTTATTATTTATATACCAAATCTTATCCTATTTATGTTCATATTTATTGAATACATTTTAAGCAAACAAAAGTTTAAAACTGTCATTTGAAACCTTTAAGAATTGGGAATATGATGGACAAATTATGCGGAAGACACGATTCTTAAGGTCACGGTCTAAATTATAAGATTCGCAATCTAGGAAATAAAGTTGGACGCTTTATTTATGCAAAGATTATTATGTTGTCTATATCCCTATTAGGAGATGGTTTGTCTTGACTATCGGAGGTGGACTCACGAATAGAAACATTGGCACATTGTCATAGGTGACGATGTGTTAGATTGAGACATAAAGTGAATTGATTTGGATTAATAATTCTATCTAGGCAAATTGATTTACTTTAGACAATCATGTGTATTGTATCTTAATCTTGCGATGAATAATGGGCTCATTATTTGACTTGTGTCTTTTGATGTACCAAAGAGTGACATCCACATTTTAATAGTGGTAAGCATGCCGGTACGTTAGAGGCATGACTCTTAATAGCATAGACCTATTATTCATAGATATGGAATCCATAGCTCCTCTTTAGGAGTAGTGATATCCTTTTATATGCATTATCCTATAATTACAAAATTAGAGTGCTCAACTATTTAGATACATAGGTGTAACCAAATGGTGTATGGTCTTTGGATGGTAAGTTTTCTGATGGTCAGATAACGGAGCATAAGATAAAAATAATTGGGAAAGTAAGACATAATTTGTCCTTAAGCCTATTGTGGATAATCCTATAGGGATACAATACATTATGATATGTCATGGAGACTTAGCTATACGGGCTTTGTAATTCTATATAGTTGGAGAGTGCAGCTCCAAGCTTTTAGTGGAGTAGCATTAGAGTTGATAATTCTAAAATGTATATTTGGGATATTGGGTTTCATAATTATGGAGAGCTTGAACTATATAGGTCCATCAGGACCCTTTTGTTAGCTCATAAAAAACCTATAATGATACGGCATGCTTTTTCAATAATTGGTAACTTGTGTCAAATTATCATATTGGTTGAAAATTCGATAGAATCGAATAATTCGTGTTTGTTTATCGGTTGAATTAATTTTGTGAAAATTAATTCCAAATAAACTTATTGAATTATCGGGATCAGATAATTCATGTCTATTTATCGGTTGGATTACTTTTGAATAAATTAATTCAAGATAAACTTGTTGAATTATCAAGAATATATATTGTCCTCGAGATTATCTAGATATGAATGTTTTAATCAGATAACTTCTCTATTGGGTTATTTGAATTAAAACTAAGGGTCTATCCCAAGAATCTCAGGTGGGAAATAAAAATTCGTAGGAAACTTTTTATCTTAAGTTCGATAGGCCAATCTTTAAGTTCGGCCTGCCAATTAAGGAGGATCGGCAAGCCGATCTACCAGTTCGGCTTGCCAACTGGGTGATAAAAGGATCACATATTTTCATGCAGAATTTTATCATATATTGATTCTGATTCAAATTTTTAAGGCCTTATTTGATAAGGACTGACTCCTAGGCCCAACCTCTATAAAAAGGGAGTGAGTCTCATTATTATTTAAATCAGTTGAGAATCTAGAGTGAGACTTTGCCAACGAGACTCTACAACTCCCAAAAGCCATTGTTCACAAATCACAAACTATAGCTTTAGGTATTTCTCAATTGGTTGGAAGGAGAGCCACCTGGTGGAAAAGCTGAATGATATGAGTCCACACTCACTCCGATCATGGATAGAGAATAGCAAAAAAGGCTAGTTGGTTGAGGTCCTTCTAAAACATTACTTCTCTTCATTGATTATAAGAGCTTTTCAACGCACAAAAGTTAGTAAGATCTAGTTAGTTTATGCATATAGTATATCAAACTTATATTTTGAAAAATACTCTGGCATAAAAATTTTTAAAATGTCGCTTGATGAGATTGTAAAAGTGTATAATTTGCAGGGTTTAAATCATTTACTTATGCTTTTATTTCTTATTAAATCCTCTAATTAATAGCATTTTTGTATTAATTAGTATTTTTGGGTCCTAGTGTGTAAATGTGTTTAAAAACATGTTTTTATTGTGTTTTTATGTTTAATAATATTTTTGATAAATTTTAGAGTCGTTTTGATGTGTTAAAAATGTGTTTAGGTTGTAAATGGTTAAAACCGTAAAAATAATATGCGGTTATTTTATTTTAAGTTTTAATGTGTTTGATAGTATGTTTTAAGTTTGTGAATATATTCTATTATATTTTTAGTAATTTTTAAAAATATTTTCAAGTCTTAAAAATTATATCTGTGTCAAACTGAAAAAGATCAAAAATTTTAGAAGTTTGTAATTAATTTCGTGTGTTTTAATGTAAAATAAATATTTTTAATATCTTTGTAAATATTATGTTTGTAAAATAATTAATTCTAGTGTGTTTGTGAATTTTAGATTTGAAATCTGGAGGAAAAACGGAGCAAAACGATGCAAAATTGGACATCAAATACATCAAGAAACAAACAAAATTTGAAATTGGATAATGGGCAACACGTGGTAGAAATGTAACTGTCGGATGCACTATGGATTCAATCGTGACCGTTGGATATCTGCGCACGACAGCTGCCATCATGCCACGCGTCAACACTGACCCGTGTTAGTGGGTCCCGTGAATCTTAGGCTATGTCTAATTAGGTGTTGCAGTTTCATGTGTAACCGTTCTCTCTGAACATTGGATTGGATTATCCAAAGGTCTTATCTCTCGGTCCCACCGGGCCTAATTTCACACATGCCTATGAGCCGTCGGATCACATCTTCAAAGGCCCAGATCACATCCGTTTCAGTACGTCTAGCTGCCGAGCGACAGAGAATCTCAACGAGATTCTCAGCCACTAGACAAGGCCCTACGCATGGAAAAAAAGAAGAAAATGGATCAACATGATCCGATTATTGAACAATAAAATATAATAAAAATAATAATTAAAAAATAGAAACAATAATTTTTCAAGGCTATAAATAGCCTTCCATTCTCCCGTCCCTAAGCATCCCATTTAGGCCTTTGGCCCTCTTTCTTTCTTCTTTTTTTTTTTTTTTTTGAGTTAGACTCAACAGTATCTCCTTTTAAAAAGTAATAATAATAAAATAATGTCTAAATTAGTATAGAGTGTTTGATGAGGCAGAGAGATGATCTTGTATGCATAGTACTTGATATGGATTTTATCTCTATAACTGTATTGTAATGCTTATATTTTGTGGAATAAATTATATCTTTATGTTTTTAATAATTATTGTTAATGTTGTTATGCTGTCAATTTTTACATAAATTCAGTCATGCTTTCTTTATGTAATTTAATTGTGTTGCATAATTAATATTAATAATAATAAAATGATGCTTAATTTTATGGAATGTCTTTTACTGCAATATGACTTGTTATATTGCCGATGCTAGATATTTCATAAGACGAAGTACTGCCGGAATTCATGCAACAATTTATTCCACAAAAATATATGTTAATTTTGATTTGTTATTATCTTTTCTATCTTAAAATTATGTTAATTATAATTGAATGACAACGGTTATAATTTTCATAATTAGTGCACTAAATCATTAGTGAGAGATGATTATTTTGCTAGTTTGTGTAGGAAAACCCTTATTGCATTATGGCTTGCTATATTGTTGCTCTCGGTTGACCTATATAATTAGTAAAAAGTGCTCATAATTAAAGAGAAAAGATATAATAAATCAAATGCTTTAGATAATTATTAATTAGAGTTAAAATTCCATATCAGTTGCAAAACATACAAAGGATTCTCAAAGCTTCACCGTTTTAATTTTATTCTTTAAATTTAAAAAAAATCACAAAAATATTTATTTCTTTTAAACTTTGCTTTGAAAAATCGCTCGCATTTTTGACCGTTTATTTTTAACAATTTGCCGAGGTATAAATTTTTATCTCCCTGTGGATACGATAACTTTTCTATACTACAAACGTCCATCATTTAAGAGAAAACTTTTTGAGCCTTAACACCGCTACATACTATTTTTTCAATAGAAGGTTATCGAAGAGAGGACCTACGGTCCCTATCGTTGGTCTATAGGTAGCACATGGTAGTTCCAACCTCTAGGAAGGACTTCATCTGTAATAGGTTGGATCTCGAGAGGATAAGATATCTTAGCATGATTTATCATTCACACCCCTAGGTGGTGATTATAAATCATGGATAAAATATTAAAATGATGGTTATACACTCAAGTTAATTTTATTATCAATCTCTTCTAGGAGCTCTGTTAATAAAATTAATGGCCAAAGAAATCATTATTAATATATGCTAGATCGGACGAGTCCTGGATGGCATATATTAATCAAGAAGGGATTTATGTTCCTAATTGAATTTGGCAAGTCTCCCCTAGGCGGCTTGGTGAATTTTGAATTAGGAATTATCGTTGTTATGTTGTGAAATTTTTAAGGTTTTGACATATAAACACAATTGTAGGTTTACTTGATTGTGTTTTCTTACTAAACTATTATGGTATGTTTGCTTATGTTTGGTATATGATTCTTTATTATAGATTAAAATATCTAAAAACGCTTTATCTCGATACTCGATATAAACCAATTAACTGGTGAAAATTACAATGATTAGAAATGGAACCTAAATGTCGTCCTTGCCTTTGAGAAACTAAAATTATGTTGATGACACCGTGTCTTCTCAAACCTACCGTGGAATCCACTAATGAGCAAATCCAAGCGTATGATCACTAGAAGGATGCTAATGATCAGGCTTGGTGTATGTTATGGGTAGTATGAATAACACACTGAAGGCTTAACATGAAGATTACAAGATTGTGAAGTAGATTTTGGATAATCTTGAAGACATGTTTAGAAGCCAAGCCATAACAAAATGTCAAGGGACACTTCAGAAACTTTTGAACTACAAACAAAGATTGGGGATGTCTGTAAAGGAACATATGATATTAGTCATAGACTACCTTCCTGAGGCTCATGCCTATGGAGCTAATATCAATGCCGAGTCATAAATGACTATGGTTTTTTAGACTTTGTCAAAGGAGTTCATCCTATTTAAAACTTCACATAATTTGAGTAATAGACAGGATATGACCTTAACAGAGTTGATAAAACAGTTATAGGAGTTCAAAATTTTGATCAGGGAAACTCCCGTGGGTGGTGAGGCCAACTTGGCAATTGCATCCGGTTCCAATCCTGACCTTGGGAATGGAAGGCAGCAGAAGGCTAAGAACAGGAAGTATTCTAATCCTACAAATGGCATGAACAAGAAGAAGAAAAAGAAGAACCCAAAGAAGCTTAAGTCCTTTTTCTATGAGAAGGTTAGGCACATCAAGAAGAATTGTAAGAACTTCCTTTCCTGAAAAGGTAGGTGTGATCTTTTGGTTATTGAAACTTGTTTCATTGAGGAATCCAATGACACTTGGGTCATAGATTCTAGAACAACTAATCATGTTTGTGTTTCTCTGTAGGGGTTCAAAAAAATGAAAAGTCTGTTGCATTAAGACTTCATGCTTCAGATGGGCGATGGATCCTCAATGTTGGCTGAAGCAGTAGGAGACGTCCATCTTTATTTTGATGATTATAGGAGTTTAGTTTTGCGAGATTGTTTTTATGTTCCTAAACTTAAAAGGAATTTGATATCTGTAGCTTGTTTATTTAAAGACTCTTATGTAGTTTCTTTTAATAAAAAATGGTGATTCGAAGAAACAAATCTTTTATTTGTGATGGATGGATACAAAACAATCTATATTTTAACAAACCTAAGATGAACTTATTGCTTAACACTGAGGTTAATGATAATAACTCTAAAAGACTTAAAACTTTTCACTTTAATAAGACTTATCTTTGGCATTTGTGACTAGGTCATATTAACCTGAAGAGAATTCAAAGGTTTGTAAGGGATGGACCTTTAAGTCACTTCAAGGTAGAATCTATACCACATTGTGAATCTTGTTTGAGGGTAAATGACCAAAAGATCACGTAGGCTTAAGGGCAATAGGGTCGAAGGGGTTCTAGAACTTGTACATAGTGATGTTTGCAGACCTATGAACATCCAGGCATGAGGATGGTATGAGTACTTTGTCACTTTTGTTGATGATTACTCAAGGTATAGGTATGTCTACCTAATGGACTACAAAAGCGAAACTTATGACAAGTTCAAGGAGTTTCGAGCTAAAGTGGAAAAGCAATTAGGTAAACCCATAAAGACACTTTGATCCGATCAAGGTGGTGAATACCTCTCCTATTAGAGAATAGGATTTTATCCTATTTGACTATGCCGGGCACTCTGCAGTACAATGCTATTGCTGAGAGAAGGAATAAGACTTTGTTGGACATGGTTAGGTCCATGATGAGTTATTCATCATTGCCTTTATCCTTTTGGGGATATGCACTACAAACCGTATCTTATCTTTTGAACAATGTGCCTTCAAAGTCGGTTCGTAAAACTCGTCACCTGTTGTGGATAGGGAAGAAGACATCCTCAAATCATATTCGCATATGGGGATGTTTGGCTCATGTCCTGCATAAAGAAGCGAATAAGTTGAAAGCATATTCGGAAGTTTGTGTGTTTGTAGGATATCCAAAAGGGACTAAAGGTGGTTGTTTCTATAACCAAAAGGAAAATAAAGTCTTGGTTGCAATAAATGTAACATTCTTTGAGGAAAGTTACATAGATGACTTTAAGCCTCGAAGTAAAGTAGTACTTGAGGAGTTGGGGAATGATTCGATCACTCCGAGGGTTTCGATAGAAACTAATCAAGTGATATAGAAAAACCGACCGAACAACAACCTAGGGAGCTTCGGTGTAGTGGGAGGATCAGGCGTCAATCCAAGAGGTATATGTTCAATTGTGATGCTTTTTTGGCTGAATCGAATAAACATGACATGGATCCTTGCACTTACGAGAAGGCTATGATGGATGTTGATTCAAAACTCTAGGCAGTAGCCATGAACATTGAGATAAAGTCAATAGAGACTAATCGAGTCTAGAAACTTATAGATCTTCCCGAAGGGGTAAAACCCAAAAGGTGTAAGTAGATCTATAAGAGAAACAGAGGAACAGATGGGAAAGTCAAAACCTATAAGGCTAGATTCGTAACTAAGGGATATATTCAAAAGGAAGGAATCGATTATGAGGAAACCTTTTCGCCTGTAGCCATGCTTAAGTGCATTCTTATTCTCTTATCTATAACTATCGCTCTTGACTATGAGATTTGGCAGATGGATATCAAGACAGCCTTTTTCAATGGCTATCTTGATGAGTCCACATATATGGTACAACCAGATGGGTTCAAGGCTAAGGGTCGGGAGGATAAGGTTTATAAGCTGCTAAAGTCAATTTATGGACTTAATCAGGCTTTCTATTCTTGGAGCATAAGATTTGATCAGGTGATCAAGACTTATAGGTTCGAACAGAATATGGACAAACCATGTGTTTACAAACACATTAAGGATGTGAAAATGGTTTTTTTACTACTCTATATAGATGGCATTCTGCTAATTGCTAATGATGTTGGGGCGTTATCATCTATCAAATTATGGCTGACCAAGCAGTTTGACATGAAAGACTTAGGTGAAGCTAATTATCTTCTTGGTATCTAGATCTTTTAGGATAGGAAGAACAGAATGATAGCTTTGTCCCAAACGGGTTACATAGATAAAATTCTTAAGAGGTTTGCAATTTAGGATTCCAAGAAAGGTGGTTAACCATCTAGGTCTAGAAATACTCTTTCTAAGAAAGACTTGCCAAAGTCTGCTGGAGAAAGATAAAACGTGAAGAAGGTGCCTTATGCTTCGACGGTGGGTAGTATCATGTATGCCATGCTTTGCATACAACCTGATATTAGTTATGTAGTCGAGATAGTAAGTCAGTTTTAGTCATATCTAGGACTGAACCACTGGGTTGTAGTGAAGCATATTTTCAAGTATTTGAGAAGGACTCAAGGATATATGCTTGTGTATTTGAGTGAGGATTTAACACCTCTAGGGTACACTGACTTGGATTTCCAATCCTATCTGGATTCGAGAGATCGACTTTGGCTTTTGTGTTTACTCTGGGTAACAGTGCCATTGTTTGGAGAAGTGTCAAGCAAGATTGCACTTTGGATTCAATGATGGAGGCCAAGTATATGGCAACTAGTGATGCTTCGAAAGAAGCATGTGGCTTTGTAAGTTCCTTGGGGATCTTAAGGTAGTTCCTAGCATAGACAAGGCAATATCACTGTATTGTGATAAGACTGCAATGATAACTAATGCTAAGGAACCAAGATTTCATAAGAAGAGTAACATATTGATTAGAAGTATCAAGTGATAAAAGACTTCATTGAGGGTGGGCATGTTATTATATACAAAATCGCATATGAGAACAACTTAGCTAATCCATTCACGAAGACATTAACTGTGAGGGTTTTCAACAAGCATGTGGAAGCTATGGGGATTCGGGATATGCCATATTTACTTACTTAGTGCAAGCGGGAGATTGTTAGACATGTATGCCCTAAGGAGTAAAACGTAATATGTTTTTGGAGACATTTTGTCAATAAAGAATTTATTTATTATTCATATATTAAATATTGTTCTCTTTACGTTCATATTTGTTGAATGTATGATAAGTAAACAACATTTGAGACTGTCGGTCTAAACCTTTAAAAATCAGGCATATGATGGATAGATATACGAAAGACATGATTTTTAAGGTGACGGTCTAAATCATAAGATCCGCAATCAAGGGAATAAAGTTGGGTACTTTATTCACGCAAAGATTATTATGTTGTCTATATCTATAACGAGAGATGGTTTGTATTGGTCATTAGAGATGGACTCCATGAATAGAAACATTGATGCATTGTCATAGGTGATGATATATTGGATCGAGACACAAAGTGGAATTGATTTGGATTAATAATTCTATTTGGGCAAATCAATTTACTTTAGACAATCATATGTGTTGCTTTTTAATCTTGAAATGACTAATGGGCCCATTGTTTTGACTTATGTCATTTGATGTACCAAAGGATGACATCTTGATTTTATGGTGATACGCATACCGATACATTGGAGACATGACTCTTGGTAGCGTAGACTTGTTATTCATAGATATGGAATCCATAGCTCCATTGGTGGAGCCAATGATATCCTCTTATATGCATTAACCTGTAATTGGAAGGCTGTGATATGAACCCCGCCGACTAACGCGACAAGACCCGACATCAAATCTGGAATCAAACTCCTAATCCCTTAAGACACACGTTTGTTGAGCCTTGACCCGTAGTCTAGAGAGACGCGAACCAAGAACCACAGATAGGAAGACACCACACCTAGAATTTGCAAGAACACTTAAACTCTAGATGATAAGTCAGTTTATTGAACGCCACAAGATTAATCTTGATAAGTTGAAAGAGTCTTCTCAAGAAAATAAGAAGAACGCAAGAAAGTCTCACCAAAAGTCGTGAATAATGATCTAATTTATTAAAAATCGAAATAACAAAGTGTTTACAATTATATAGGAATGCATTTCAGTCCAAAAGAATCCTAATCGAATGTTAACTTAGAAAATCCTTTAATTGGTGTTTTCCCATGCGAAATTAAGCCCTAAAAATCCGACTTTGCTGGCTGTTATCTAATAAAAATAACATAAAAGGAAAGTAGCTAATTTTATCCCTTAAAATGCGCCTAACCTAATCTAGAAAAAGGAAAAATATCCAGGTTTGTTTTCTTGCATAACAAATCCAAGTTTGGCAACTAAGAAATCACAAAAATTACATTAGAAAGATAATTTGATGACGAGACTCAAACATGATGACATGGCACCCACGTGTCGATCCAAAATAAGAAGTTTGCCCCACAATTTACTAGAATCATGCACCATCATCAATGTGAATCTTCTAGAACCTTAATCATAGTGACTAGGCTCTCTTGTGATTGATTTGGGCTCAAACTGGGGCTCCATTTATGTGACATGTCACAAACTTGTTGAATGAGCCCATTCAATGCTTCCTTGAATCGCTTGGCCTTAGATCTTGTGATTGGACCACTTGAATGGCTTAAGGGATCACGAACATGGCTCCTAACTTGTACAGCTCCACTGCATGCATCATTCTCCCCCTCTTGAAAAGGATTTGTCCTCAAATTGTCATCTGCAACAAAAGGAGATAAGTCAGAAACATTAAAACTAGCACTAACACCATACTCACCTGGTAAATCAAGTTTGTAGGCATTGTCATTAATGCGTTCCACCACTTGAAATGGGCCATCACCCCTCGGAAGGAGTTTTGAATGCCTTTGTTCGGGGAAGCATTCCTTTCTCATGTGCAGCCACACCCAATTTCCCGGTTCAAACACCACCTGCTCAGTACGCCTCT
>CAMOHE010038250.1:38714-51893 GCA_946598075.1 Artocarpus hirsutus | reverse complement strand
ATGCCCTAAGGAGTAAAAATGTAATGAGTTTTTGGAGACATTTTTATCAATAAAGAAATCATTTCTTATTTATATACCAAATCTTGTCCTATTTACGTTCATATTTGTTGAATGTATGAAAAGCAAACAATAGTCTGAGACTGTCGGTCTAAACCTTTAAGAATTGAGCATATGATGGACAGATTATGCGGAAGACACGATTCTTAAGGTGACGGTCTAAATCATAAGATCCGTAATCAAGGGAATAAAGTTGGGCGCTTTATTCATGTAAAGATTGTTATGTTGTCTATATCCCTATTGGGACATGGTTTGTCTTGACCATCGGAGGTGGACTCCGTGAATAGAAACATTGGCACGTTGTCATAGGTGACGATGTGTTGGATCGGGACATAAAGTGAATTGATTTGGATTAATAATTTTGTCTTGGCAAATCGATTCACTTTAGACAATCATTTGTATTGCATCTTAATCCTAAGATGACTAATGGGCCCGTTGTCTTGACTTGTGTCTTTTGGTGTGCCAAAGGGTGACACCCACATCTTAATAGTGGTATGCATGCTGGTACGTTGGAGGCATGACTCTTGATGACGTAGACCTGTTATTCATAGATATGGAATCCATAGCTCATCTTTAGGAGTAGTGATATCTTCTTATATGCGTTATCCTGTAATTGGAAAACTAGAGCGCTCAACCCTTTGGATACATAGGTGTAACCGAATGGTATACTATCTTTGAATGGTAAGTTTTTCGATGGTGAGATAATAGAACATAAGATAAAAATAATCGGGAAGGTAAGACATAACTTGTCCTTAGGCCGATTATGGATAATCCTATAGGGAAACGATACACTATGATATGTCATAGAGACTTAGCTATACGAGTTTCGTAATTCTATAGAGTTCGAGAGTGCAGCTCCAAGCTTTTAGTGGAGTAGCGTTGGAGTTGATAATTATGAAATGTATATCTGGGATATTGGGTTTCATAATTATGGGGAGCTTGAACTATATAGGTCCATTTGGTCCCCTTTGCTAGCTCGTAAAATCCTGTAACGATACGGCATGCTTTTACAATAATTGGTGACTTATGTCGATTTATTAGATTGGTTGAAAATTTGGAAGAATCAAATAATTCATGTCTGTTTGTCGGTTGAATTAATTTTGTGAACAAAATTAATTCAAGATAAACTTGTTGAATTATTGGGGTCAGATAATTCTTGTCTGTTTATCAGTTGATTTAATTTTGGATAAATTAAATCAAGATAAACTTGTAGAATTAATAGGAATCTATTTATTTTCTTAGAGATTATCTAGATAAAGTTGTTTTAATTAGATAACTTCTCTATTGGGTTATTTGAATTAAAACTAAGGCTTTATCCTATAGAATCTCGGGTGGAAAATAAAAAATTTGCGTGATTTTTATTTCGGCAGTTCGGTATGCCTATCCTAAAGTTTGGCTTGCCGATCAGGCAAGTTCGGCCTGCCTATGAAAAAGTTCGGCCTGCCTATGAAAAAGTTCGTGCATTTTTACGCGTATCTTATCCGATATTGACCCGAATTTGATTTCATTTCAAATTTTTGAGACCTTATCTGATAAGGAATGACCCTAGACCCAACCTCTATAAATAGGGAGTGAGTCTCATGAGTTATTTAGATCGATTAAGAGATTAAAAGTGATACTCTACTGGTGAGAGTCTGAAACTCCCTGAGAGCTCTTGTTCACAAATCATGAACGCTAGCTTTGGGTTCTCTCAATTGATTAGAAGGAGAGTCACCTTGAGGAAGAACTGTACATGTGAGCCCACACTCACCCCGATCGTGGATAGAGAATAGCAAAGAAGACCAGTTGGTTAAGGCTCTTCTAGAACGTTACTTCTCTACACATATTTTGAAAGCTTTTCGACGAATACAAGGTTAGTAAGATCAGGTTAATTTATACATATAGCATGTCAAACTTGTGTTTTGAAAAATAATCTGATTTAAAATTTTTAAAATTTCGCTGCATATTATTTTTCCAACAATTTGAACTTAAGGCAGCGAAGGTGGATGGAGTACATGGAGGATTATGATTCGCATTGCAGTATCATCCCGAGAAAGCTAATGTAGTCGCGGATGCGCTTAGTTGAAAGTCTTCTGGAATACTTGCATGTTTGGCTCTCAAAGATTGGAAAAGAGATGCAATAGTGAGTGAATACGGGTTATAGTATTGCAAAGACTACGATCGCGTTTTGGCGTACCACATGGAGATGACCCCAGCTCTTGTTCAGATGGTAAAGCAAAATCAGTGGCAAGACCAGCATCTTTAGGGAATCTAGACGCGGATCCAGAAAGAAGAGCAGTCTGAAGAATGGAGGATACATGTAAATGGATCATTGTACTTTAGGGAGCGTCTAGCGGTTCCAACAATCGCGGACGCGATGAAGACCGTAATGGATGAAGCCCATAAGTCTCAATTTGCTATTCATTTGGGGAGCACAAAGATGTATCGTAATTTGAAGAGGCAATATTGATGGAGAGGTATAAAGAAGGATATCCAAGAATACGTGGCCAAGTGTGTGACTTCTCTTCAGGTGAAAATAAAGCATCAGAAGCCAACAGGTCAGCTTCAGCCACTTCTTATTCTAGGGTGGAAATAGGAACACGTGACGATGGATTTTCTTACCTGATTGCTAAGGACAGAGTAGCAACACGATGCAATTTGGGTCGTGGTCGATAGGTTAACGAAGTCAGCTTATTTCATTCCGTTCAGGTAGACATGTTCGAGGAGGATTCTTAGGGAATTGTATCTGCGTTCCTTTGTCCATCACATCAGATAGAGACACCAGATTCAATGTCAAGTACTAGAGGAGCTTTCAGGAGGCTTTAGGTATAGATTTGAACTTCAGCACAACGTTTCATCCTCAGACTGATGGGCAATTTGAGCGGGTCATTTAGATTCTCGAAGACCTATTGTGTGCTTGTGCGTTAGACTTCAACGGGAACTCGAAGAAGTATTTGCACCTGGTAGAGTTCGCATACAACAACAGCTATCAATCGAGTATTGGCATGGCACCATTCGAAGCACTATATGGACGATCGTGTCGATCACCGGTGTATTGGGCCAAACCAGAAGATAGAGTTATTCTTGGGCCAGATGAGATTCACGACAGCAATGAGAAGATCGCCGTAATCCAAAATTGACTGAAGGCAACTCAGAATCGACAGAAAAGTTACGCGGATAGAAGGAGTCGACCCTTGGAATTTAAAGCTGGAGACTTTATACTCTTGAAGGTAGCACCTCGCAAAGGCATTTCGCGATTTGGAGTAAAAGGAAAACTTGCTCCAAGATATGTTAGACCATTCGTGATTACTTAACGCGTGGGTGTGGTTGCTTATCGATTCAACCTTCCTTCGGAACTTTCGCATGTTCACGACGTATTCCACGTGGATTATTCTTCTTGAATGATGGTGGATCAAGGATACTTGATTTCATATGATTATTCTAGATTGCATGTCTTACAACTATGGTGCGCTGAAATGTATTTGTAAATTATGTTCTTGTAGGATTATAATTTTTGGTTTCATGAAAAACAAGTCGTTTTGCTGCTTGATATTTATTAAAACTAACTATCGTGGGTACACTGACTTAACATGTTTAGACCTCATGCAGCGCCGCCAGGCAATTTTAAGGCTATTTAAAGAATTCCTTGAGATTATATCACATGGGTACTCATTTGTTGGACATAATGGACATTACCGATTATATTGGTACAACTATTATTACATGGCATATTCTAAGGGGTGCTTATTTGGAGCATAACGGACCTTTTTATATCCATTCATTTCTTTCTTTCTTTCACTAACAACCCCAGGTTATGACTTCAAGATTATAGTAACTAGCTTATATTATTGGTTGGCTTGAATTGCAAATTTGATGGATTCATTTATTATTCTCATTGAAGTTAATCACAAGTCTTGTAAAATTACAATTAATAATATTGTTGTCATTATTGTTGCCATTTTTTGTACATAATAATAGTAACAAAACTAAAAAGGTGTGTAATAGATTTTCTACTATGCATTGCATGCTTACCCTCCTTCTCTTCCTTTTAGGTTACTCGGTTATTACTTAGTGTCTTGGGTCATTGTAAATACTCCTTGCCATTTAATTTAGGATATTTTGAACTTAGTTATGGGTGAGTTTTGGTGCACGGAATGTTAGACATGTATGCCCTAAGGAGTAAAAATGCAATATGTTTTTGGAGACTTTGTTTTATCAATAAAGAATTCATTTATTATTTATATACTAAATCTTGTCCTCTTTACGTTCATATTTGTTGAATATATGTTGAGCAAATAATAGTCTGAGACTTTCGGTCTAAACCTTTAAGAATTAGGCATATGATGGACAGATTATGAGAAAGACACGATTCTTAAGATGACGGCCTGAATCATAAGATCCTCAATCAAAGGAATAAAGTTGGGCACTTTATTAATGTAAAGATTGTTATGTTGTCTATATCCCTATTGGGAAATGGTTTGTCTAGACCATCAGAGGTAGACTTCGTCAATAGAAATATTAGCACGTTGTCATAGGTGATGATGTGTTGGATCAGGACATAACGTGAATTGATTTGGATTAATAATTATGTCTTGGCAAATCAATTCACTTTAGACAATCATTTGTATTGTATCTTAATCCTAAGATGAATAGTGGGCACGTTGTCTTGACTTATGTCTTTTGATGTACCAAAGGGTGACACCCACATTTTAATAGTGGTATGTATGCCGGTAAGTTGGAGGCATGACTCTTGATAGCGTAGACCTGTTATTCATAGATATGGAATCCATAGCTCCTCTTTAGGAGTAGTGATATCCTCTTATATGCGTTATCCTGTAATTGAAAAACTAGAGCGCTCAACTATTTGGATACATAGGTGTAACCGAATGGTATACTATCTTAAGATGGTAAGTTTTCCAATGGTGAGATAATGGAATGTAAGATAAAAATAATTGGGAAGTTAAGGCAGAACTTGTCGTTAAGTCTATTATGGATAATCCTATTGCGGATACGATACACTATGATACGTCATAGAGACTTAGCTATACGGGCTTCATAATTCTATATAGTTCAAGAGTACAACTCGAAGCTTTTAATGGAGTAGCGTTGAAGTTGATAATTATGAAATGCATATCTAGATATTGGGTTTTGTGATTATCGAGAGCTTAAACTATATAGGTGCATTTGGTCCCTTTTGCTAGCTCACAAAATCCTAAACGATACATCGTACTTTTCAAATAATTGGTGACTTATGTTAGATTTATTAGATTGATTGGGATTCGAAAGAATCAAATAATTTATGTCTGTTTATTGGTTGAATTAATTTTGTAAAAAAATTAATTCATGATAAACTTGTTGAATTTTTGGGATCGGATAATTCTTATCTGTTTATCAGTTGATTTAATTTTTTTTGAGTAAATTAAATCAAGATAAACTTGTAGAATTATTTGGAATTCATTTATTTTCCTAGGGATTATCTATATAAAGTTGTTTTAATTAGATAACTTCTCCATTAGGTTATTTGAATTAAAATTGAGACTTTATATAACTTCTCCATTAGGTTATTTGAATTAAAATTGAGACTTTATCCTATAGAATCTAGGGTGAAAAATAAAAGATTCGTTGAGATTGTTATCGATAGTTCAGCATGCTGATCCTTAGGTTCGGCATGCCGATCACGCAATAAAAAGATCACATGTTTTCATGCAGATTTCATCAGATATTGATTCAAATTTGATTCTGATTCAAATTTTGAGGCATTATCTGATAAGGACTAACTCCTAGACCCAACCTTTATAAAAAGGGAGTGAGTCTCACTATTATTTAAATCAGTTGAGAGATTAAGAGTGAAACTCTGCTTATGAGATTCTGAAACTCCCTGAAAGCTCTTGTTCACAAATTACAAATACTAGCTTTAGGTTCTCTCAATTGGTTGGAAGGAGAGTCGTTTGGAGGAAGAGTTGTACGTGTGAGCCTATACTCACTTCGATCGTGGATAGAGAATAGCAAAGAAGACTAGTTAGTTGAGGCTCTTCTGGAACGTTACTTCTCTTCACAAATTGCAGGAGTTCTTCGACATTTAGAGGTTAGTAAGATCTAGTTAATTTATGCATATAGTGTGTCAAACTTGTGTTTTGAAAAATACTCTAATATAAAAAATTTTAAAATGCTATTTCTTACTATTTTTCCAATAGTTAGTATCAGAGACATGGTTTTTACATAAATTTACGAGTTTGTGATCATGTTATATGTGTAAATTATGTGATCTTTATCTCTCCTATGCTTGAATTTAATTTTATAGAGAGTTGGTACTCTAGGTTTCTATATATTTTTTATCTGTTGTCATGGATAATATGGTGAATGTTTATTAATTAATTATGGTTGATTAAATTATTATTTAATTATTTCTTAATTAATTAATTTATACCGATTATGGTTCCTTAGAGGTTAGAATGTGTATCTAGGTTTTTCTTATAATTAGATGGCGGACTATCATCTCTGTCTAGGAATTATTATTTAATTTTAAATTTGTAAGAATTTTGTAATTAAATAATTATTTGGAGAAGATGGATCTAGAAGATAGATGATGGCGTTCCTAGGTATTTTCTTGGTCTCTAATTTTATGTTTTTGAATTGTTGAAAATAAAATTGATGAATTGCATTAAAAAAATTATATTTTTTGAAAGAGTGATTTCTGCTCGGTCGGCATGCCCAACCCCCAGTTCGGCAGGCCGATGGTCGTAGACCGGTAGGCCAGACCTGAGGTTTGACAAGCCTTGAGTGAGGTAGAAATCAAGTGACTCTGGCGGTAGTTTGAACTTCAAGTTCAGCAGGCTGATCTGTCATGAATCGGTAGGCCGATGGATCATGACCGACAGGCCGATCACCCAAATCGGCTTACTAGCAGAGAGCTAGAAATTTTTTCAAAAAAGGCGTAGTTTTCAATGTAGTTTTAATTTTATTTTTGAGACAATTCTAAGAAATATTAAATTTGGATATGATCGAAAATATGGACTATTCGATCTATGCGGGATTAAAGACTTGAATATGGGCATTACATGAAGAAGGATACAGCCTGAGGATTCAAGAATGAAAAATTGATAACATGTTTCGATTATTCTCTTGTAATCTTTGTTTTTCTATTCTCTAGGGTGGAACCATAATATTATGGTTATTTATTATTATTTTGCTTGTAGCTTTGCTTGTCTACATTATAATATAATTTGCCATGTATATTGATAACATGGCATATAGAATAGGGAATGCTGCTCATATTAAAATTATTCATGCATGTTCTTAAAATAAAACCTTGATTTCAAAAGATTGAGTGGGAGAAGGTTTTCGAAGAGAGGACCTAAGGCCTCCATCGTTGGTCCATAGGAAGAACATGGTGGTCCCAACCCCTAGGAAGGGATTTCTATCATGTACCAGATTGGATCTACAAGAGAAAAAGGTATTTTAGCATGATTTATGGTTGCACACCCCTAGGTGGTGATTGTAAATCGTGGATAAAATATTAAAATGATGGTTATACACTCATGTTAATTTATTATTAACCTCCCTTAGGAGCTCTGTTGATAAAATTAATGGCCAAAGAAATGATTATTAATATATGCTGGGTTATACAAGTCTTGCATGGCATATATTGATTAGGAGAGGATCTGTGTTCCTGATTGAATTTGGCATGACTCCCCTAGGAGCTTGTTGAATTTTGAGTTGGGAATTATCGTTGTAAGGTTGTGATATTTTCAAGGTTTTGACACATAAACACATTTGTATGTTTTTACATGATTGTGTCATCTTACTAAATTATTATTGTATGTTTGCTTATGTTTGGTATATGATTCTTTATTGTAGATTAAAAATGTCTAAAAACTCTTTATCTTCAATACTTGACAAAACCAATTAACCGGAGAGAATTATAATAATTGGAAATGGAACCTGGATATCATCCTTTCTTTTGAGAAACTAAAATTTGTGTTGACAACCCCTTGTCCTCCCGAGCCTAAGGGAGATTCCACCAACGATCAATTCCAAGCATATGATCATTGGAAAGATGCAAATAATCAGGCTTGCTACTATGTTATGGCTAGCATAAATAATGTGCTGCAGGCTCAACATGAGAATTATGAGACTGCTAAGTAGATCCTGGATAATCCAGAAGACATGTTTGGAGGCCAGGCCCTAACAAAGTAGTAAGTGGTGCTTCAAAAACTCTTAAACTATAAGTAGAGGCTAGGGACATCTATAAAGGAGCACATGATGTTAGTCATGGGTTACCTTGCTGAGGCTCAAACCAATGGAGCTGAAATCGATGCTGAAACTCAGATGACTATGGTCTTTGAGACTCTATCAAAGGAATTTATTCCGTTTAGAGCTACATTTATTTGAGCAATAGGCAGGATATGACCTTAACAGAATTAATGAAACAGTTACAAGAGTTCAAACAACTAATTAGGGAGTCTCCTACTGGTGGCGAGGCCAATTTGGTGGCTACTTCTGGTTCTAATTCTAACTCTAGGAATGAAAAGAAACAACGGGCCAAGAATGGGAAGTCTTCTATTCCTGCTAACAACAAGAGAAAGAAGAAGAAGAAGAAGAAGAACCCAAAGAAGCTTAAGTGCTTCTTCGGTAGGAAGATTTAGCACATAAAGAAGCATTGCAAGGACTTCCTTTCCAAATGAGGTAGGTGTGATCTTCTACATTTAGAAACTTGTTTAGTTAAGGAATCCAATGACATTTGGGTCATAGATTTTGATGCAACTAATCATGTTTGTGTTTCTCTATAGGGGTTCAAAGAAACAAGAAGTCTGCTTCATCAAGACTTCATGCTTCGGATAGGCGATGGATCCTTGGTCTTAGCGAAAGCAGTGGGAGACATCCATCTTTATTTTGATAATTATAGGAATTTAATTTTGCAAGATTGTTATTATGTTCCTAAATTTAAAAGGAATTTAATTTTTGTAGCTTGTTTATTTAAAGACTCCTATTTGGTTTCTTTTAATAATAAAGTGGTGATTCGTAAAAATAAATCTTTTTTCTGTTATGTATGGATGCAAAATAATCTATATTTTATCAAACCTAAGATGGACTTACTACTTAATGCTGAGATGAATGATAATAACTCTAAAGACTTCAAACTTCTCATGCTAATAAGACTATCTTTGGCGTTTGTACCTTTGTCATATTAACCTGAATAGGATTCAAAGGTTAGTAAGGGATGGACCTTTAAGTCACTTAAATGTGGAATCTATACCTCAATGTGAATCTTGTTTAGAGGGCAAATTGATCAAAAAACCATTTGGGTCTAAGGGCAATAGGGCCGAAGGGGTCCTAAAACTTGTACATAGTGATGTTTGCGGACTGATGAACATCTGGGCACGAGGAAGGTATGAGTACTTCGTCACTTTTATTGATGATTACTCAAGGTATAGGTTACATACCTAATGCACCACAAAATTGAAACTTATAATAAGTTTAGAGAGTTTCGGGCTGAAGCAAAAAAGCAATTGGGTAAACACATAAAAGTACTTCGATCCGATCGAGGTGGAGAATACCTTTATGATGAGTTCTTAGTATACTTATTAGAGAGTTGGATTTTATCCCATTTGACTGCACCAGGCACTCCGTAGTAGAATGGCATAGTGGAGAGAAGAAATAGGACTTTATTGGACATGGTTAGGTCTATGATAAGTTATTCATCATTGCCTTTGTCCTTTAGAGATATGCACTACAAACCGCATGTTATTTTTTGAACAATGTGCCTTCAAAATCGGTCCCTAAAACTTCTCATGAGTTGTGGATGGGTAAAAAGACATCCTTAAACCATATTCACGTATAAGGATGTCCGGCCCATGTCCAATTTAAAGATGCGAATAAGTTGCAAGCATGTTCCAAAGTTTGCGTGTTTGTAGGATATCCAAAAGGGACTAAAGGGGTTTATTTCTATAACTCAAAGGAAAATAAAGTCGTGATTTTAAGTAATGTAACTTTCCTTGAGAAAAGTTACATGGACGACTTTAAGCCTCAAAGCAAAGAGGTGCTTGAGGAGTTAAGGAGTGATTCAATCACTCTGGAGGTTTCGAATGAAACCATTCCAATCAGTGTAGAAAAGCCAAACAAACCAAAACAACAAGCTAAGGGGCTTCGGTGTAGTGGGAGGATCGGGCGTCAACCCAAAAGGTATATGTTAAATGGAGAGGCCTTCTTGGCTGAACCGGATGAACATGATAGGGATCCTTATATTTACGTAGAGGCTATGGAGGATGTTGATTCAAAACTCTGGACAGAGGCCATGAACACAGAGATGAAGTCTATGGAGACTAATCTAGTCTATGGAGCTTGTGGATCTTCCCGAAGGGGTAAGACCCATAGGGTGTAAGTGGATCTATAAGAGGAAAAGAGGAGTGGATGGAAAGGTTGAAACCTTTAAGGCTAGACTGGTAGCTATGGGTTACATGCAAAAGGAAGGAATCGATTACGAGGAAACCTTTTTGCCCATGGCCATGCTTAAGTCCATCCAGATTCTCTTGTCCATAGCTGCCATTGTCGACTACGAGATTTAGCAGATGGATGTCAAGATGGCTTTTCTAAATGGCTATCTTGATGAGTCCATTTATATGGAACAACCAGATGGGTTCAAGGTCAAGAGGGTAAGGTTTGTAAGTTGCTAAAGTCAATTTATAGACTTACGTAGGCTTCTTATTCTTGGAACATAACATTTGATCAAGTGATCAAGACTTATGGGTTCTCACAAATGTGGATGAGCCATGTGTTTACAAACACATAAAGGACAGGATGGTGGCTTTTTTGCTGCTCTATTTAGATGACATTCTGCTAATTGGCAATGACATTGGGGCATTGTCATCGGTCAAATTATGGTTGACCAACTAATTTGACATGAAAGACTTGGGTGAGGCTAATTTGTTCTCAATATCCAGATCTTTCAGGATAGGAAGAACAAAATGATCGCTTTGTCATAAGCTAGCTACATAGATAAAATTCTTAGGAGGTATGCAATGCAGGATTCCAAGAAAGGTGGGCAACCATCTAGGTCTAGAAAGAGAATACATGAAGAAGGTGCCTTATGCTTTAGCAGTAGGTAGTCTCATGTATGTCATGCTTTGTACACAATCGGATATTTGTTATGCGTTTGGGATAGTAAGTCAATTTTAGGCCGATCTAGGACCAAACCATTGGGTTACGATAAAGCATATTTTCAAGTACCTGAGAAGGACTCGAGGGTATATGCTTGTGTATTCGGGTGAGGACTTAACTCTTCTAGGATATACAAACTCGGATTTCCAATCTTGTTTGGATTCTAGGAGATCGACTTTGGGGTTTGTGTTTACTCTGGGCAGTGGTGCCATCAGTTGGAGAAGTGTGAGGCAAGATTACACTTCATATTCAACGACGGAGGCCGAGAATGTGGCAGCTAGTGATGCTTCAAAAAAAGTAGTGTGGCTTCGCAAGTTCCTTGGGAATCTTGAGGTAGTTCTTGGTATGGATAAGGCGGTATCACTATATTTTGATAACAGTGCAGCGGTAGCTAATGCTAAGGAACCAATATTTCACAAGAAGAGTAAACATATTGAACGGAAGTATCATGTGATAAAGGACTTCATAGAGGGCGGGCATGTCACAGTGTGCAAAATTACGTCAAAGGACAATTTAGCTGATCTATTGACAAAGACACTTACTGAGAGAGTCTTCAAGAGGCAAGTGGAAGCTATGGGGATGCAAGATTTATCATATTGATCTCTTAGTGCCAGTGGGAGATTGTTAGACATGTATGCCCTAAGGAATAAAAATGTAATATTTTTTTGGAGACATTATGCATAAACATGCTTATATTAAATAAATATGACATTAAATTAATAGTATATGATTGGTTTTTTCGTAAGAAAGATTAGTGTGCTAAACGGTTACGAATTAATTGGAAAGTGTTTTTCCATTTGAAAAGCATTCTAAACTAATTGTTTTTCCTATTTATACTTTGAAAATAGCTAGATTTTGTCAGAATTAAAAGTATGCAAAGTGGTGGAATTTGTTTAGTTGGTTGACTAGATAATAGAAAATTAAATTGCACTCGTTTGTAATTGATTTTAATTGGGTAAGTATTAACTAAATTCTTTCCTTACTCAGCACTTTTTCCACATGTCAAACTCTAGAAAAATATGGCAAAAGCTCCCAAGCAACCTCCTCCTTTAACCTAACTCCTTATGACTAAACAAATGCACTAAAAAGCTCTATTTTTGCTTCTTATCTTCCCTAGCAGCCCTAAATTCGATCAGGCCTTTCCCCACTTCTTTTTCCATTATCCATGTCCTAAAGGTCACAAAAACTTAAACAAACCATAGAAATTTAGGTTACACAAACCAAGCCAAGTTCTTACTATTTTGAGCTTGAAAATCAACTGTTTTGACCTCCAATAGAGCCCTAACTTTAAGCCCTACAAGGTAACATCTATATTTATGTTTTATGTGATGAAATGAAGTTATTTTCTATTTTGATCATAGATGTGGAAAAGTGAGCTAGAACAAGCTTGATTATTATTATTATTATTATTATTATTATTATTATTATTATGCAAAATTGATAATCTTGTGGAATCTTGTGGAATTTGATTATTTTCTTTATTTCTATTGATCCTAAGTGTTTACTAAGTGATTGTAAATACTTGCAAATAGGTGGAAATTAGTTAGAATGTTATTTTTGAACTTATGGAATGAAATGCAAAACTAGGTTAAGTGGAAAATCAAGTTTGCACAAGCTTGATTCTCATGTATTGGGTTGTTTTATATGATTATATACTTCCCTCAATGATATTTAAAGTTTGGAAATGTTAGTGATCATTAAAAACTTGATTTGTCCAAAAAGTTGTAAAATCATTATGTGGTTGATAATTTGAAATTTGCATCAGGAATGTATGAATATGCATGTTTATCAAGATGATAGAACACCTAATCTCTATGTTTAATATATTTCTAATAGTATAGCATGTTCCTTGGCCATAAATGTAGATTTTGACATTGTTATACCCAGCCCATTTTGTACTTGATTCAATACAAAACCCTTATAATATGAACTTATAATCTAGATCAATGAGTTTGGTTTATGGGAAATTAAATGGTATGTGATTTT
>CAMOHE010038250.1:0-38694 GCA_946598075.1 Artocarpus hirsutus | reverse complement strand
TATGGAATGAAATGCAAAACTAGGTTAAGTGGAAAATCAAGTTTGCACAAGCTTGATTCTCGTGTATTGGGTTGTTTTATATGATTATATACTTCCCTCAATGATATTTAAAGTTTGGAAATGTTAGTGATCATTAAAACTTGATTTGTCCAAAAAGATCTCTATGTTTAATATATTTCTAATAGTATAGCATGTTCCTTGGCCATAAATGTAGATTTTGACATTGTTATACTCAGCCCATTTTGTACTTGATTCAATACAAAACCCTTATAATATGAACTTATAATCTAGATCAATGAGTTTGGTTTATGGGAAATTAAATGGTATGTGATTTTATAATGCTAAGCGTTTCGCATATCTTATCTTTTAAGAGGACTGATCTTTTCACTCAATGCAAATTAGACTCAAGGTAAGTAGAAATTACTAGTTACTGCATCATAAGAACTATGTCATATTATGTCTTAAGATGCATTGATTAGATTGTTGTTATTTAGGAATGATATAGATTGTTGACTTACATTCATGGTTCATGACATTTCTATTAAAACATGTGATTTGATCAAAAAAAGGGAATGTGGTTTTTAATTAAAATGGGGGTGTGGTGCTTAATTGATGGTCAAGTAGGCATGGGATGTGGATGGGACCGCCGGACCTAACAAAAGGTAATGAATACTTTGAAGTTGAAAAACCAAGATAAGAAAAGCCACAAAGACTAAGACTGATTTTGGGAAATTGTCATGCCCCAGAGTACGGGAGGTGACGTGGTAGGTTATTTAAGATAATTAAGTGAAAATTTGATTAAAAAAACATGAATTAAGAAATTAATTAATTATGAAAAACTAAGATAATTTAAAATCTTATTAGAGCAAGTATTATGTTAATTAAAAAAATAAGAAAAACAATAAAGAGATAAGAAGAAACGAGAATGGGTCCCACTGACTGACATTTTGTGTACACACATAGTACTAACAATATTATATTCAACCATAGTCCAAATAATGAGGGGGTTAAAAAATTACATGTTACATACCTTGATTTTTATAATTGAAACAACCTATTCGATTTCCTTACTACCCTTGTGTCCTGTCTGTGGACTCCTCTTCAAACCTAAGCTGAAATCCACCTAGGGGAAAAGGTTTTAAAACAAATAAAATGTAAGCGAAAGGCTCAGTAGAATTAAATTTAAAAACATTTAATTTTGAAAGGAAAAATTTCATAATACAAGAAGTAATTAGAAAATAGACTTAAATAAACAAATAAATAGAATTTAATAAAATTAATCTTGCCAAAACTGTTTACTAGTTGACAAGAAATAATAACATTTTCTTTTCTTGGGCAAACCATATATGTAACACCACCATAGTGGCCCAGCTGGGTTTCGCGACCTGCCCCCAAGGTCGCACACTATACGACCCAATCTCTGATATGGCATCCTGCCCGTATATATATATATTCTTCTATAATTATTAAAAATCTCTTTTTACCAAATAATTTCATTTACATTTATTGTGGGGTTTATTATGAAAATCACCTCAGTCTACTGTTTAGAAAAATAGTCATTTAAAAACCCTTTTCAATCATTCATTGAAAACATTTTGATTAAAATCCTTTTGAGGCCAAAGTCTTTTTTTAAACCAAGTTACCAAGGAAAAGGGGTAGAAGTCCTACCTTGATACTTGTGCTGGTGTCCCACACCGTAATCTCTGTCCACCACATGTTAGCTCTACGGAACCACTAACAACCTTAAATGTGTAATAATTAAGTCTATTAATATCTAGCTTAAGGTACCTTACGTTGCTAAACTATCTCATGGTGTCCTAGTGTGCCATTTAAGTTTATAAAATCATTTTATAAAATTAAATCTCAACCGGGTTCAAAATAGCAAAAATGGATGAAAAATCACAAAATTCCACCATGCCAGTCAGCCTATTGGTCACCCTCGTTCGGCCTGCCGGAAGATCAGATCCGATCGACTAAACTTTTCCAGGTTCGGCCTACCGGTCGTATAAATCTGGCCTGTCAAATTCATGAATCTGGCCTGCCAAACATCAAGTTCGGCCTACCAAATCAAAAATTTTTAGAAATTTGTAGGCACGGGTTTCAGCTTCCCCGAGCCTAAATATTCAATTTCAACCTATTTTTGTCAATTCCCAAGGATGGATAATGATTATAGTTAATAGAAAAACATTGTAGATTACTTTTTAATGCATTAAAACAAGTTTTATAGAAAAATTTTGAAAAATTCTGAAAAAAGAGAAAAATAGAGAAAAATGAAAAATCTTGATTTAAATCCGTTTTTTGGTCAAACAAGGCTTAGATTCTAGATGTTTTGAGTTTCTCTAATTTAGATCAAAGCTTTTCTAAGTTCGAATAAGCTTAGATTTCAAAATACAAAGAAAATTGAAAAATTGAAAAAAGTTTTGAAATTTAAAAACTAACCTTGAATCGAAACTTTAAATTGTGTTTGTAGTTGCTAAATCGCATTCCTGAGCCTTCAATCCATTAACCTGAAGCTTGGGCTTGATTTTTGTTTCAAAAATTTTAAGATAAATTGAGAGGGAAAGAGAGGCAAAAAGAGAGAGGGGAGAGAGATGAGCGAGAGAGCTGAGTGAAAAGAGAGAAAGGAAGAGATAGCTAGCTGCACAAAACCATGTGTAGCAGCACACTGATTGCAAATAGGACTTATTTGGTATTTGTCAAATTGCTTTGTTTCAAAATTGAAAATAACAAACAAAAATAATTTAAAGTGATTAAAAATCATTAAAATAATAAAAAACAACATTAATTTAGAAATTCTACAAAATAATCAAATTAAGTTTAAAATACTCATTATGGCATACTAATCCACTATTTTACACACTAATAACATTTAATTAATTTTAGGACGTTACACAAATACTTGAGGTTTAAAGACCAAGATGGAAACCCCATATTATTATTATTCAATTGGCCAAATTATGATGAACAGGCCTTGAAAACCATAGCATATCTTTACCAATTGAGTACCACACTCCAAGGGTACCCAAAAGAAGTAAGAATTGTTGAAAGAAAATCGATAAAGGAAAATGCCTAATTGTATTCTCATTCAATATTCATGTTTATGCATTAGTTTTTGCTTACTGAGCTTTTAGCTCATTATATTCTTATAATGCAGGTAAGGATGTATAAGGGTAGGGTTGACCGAGTATCTAGAGTTATCGGATAGAAATTTGTTCATACGTCATGTTTTAGATCAAATTTTGAAGCTTATTTTAGATTTCTATTTCGTCAAATTTAGCAGCTCTATTATGGTTTTGTAAACAGATATATTACTAACTCTAGATCTGATAGTATACTGTACATCTCGTTTTGAAATACTGTATATGTTGTAAATAAAGAAATGAGTAAAATGATAGTTTCAAAACTCTTCTATAAGGAAACGAATATTTTAAGTAAACCATAACATTTATAATATAAATGAAAGATAATCCTCTTTATCCTAATTAAATAGGCTTTTCTAGAGCTTATTAGTTAGTTTGAGGGGTATTACAATGCACTTCACAATTGTCCACTAATCAAATCCTAGATTTGACTAAAACTTACTAACCATCCCAACTACATAATAGATGTCCGGCCTAGAACACTGAATAATTTACCTCGGGCTTTTAACAACCGATGTGTTGGAAAAGTAGTGTACAATGAAATTTTAAAAATTTTATACGAGATTATTTTCCAAAACATAAGTTTAACATACTATATGCATAAATTAACCAAATCTTACTAACCTTGTTTGACAAAAAGCTCCTGCAATCTATGAAGAGAAAGGCATTGTATAAGAGCCTCAACCAATTGGTCTTCTTTGCTATTCTCTATCCATGATTGGAGTACGTGTGGGCGCACATCGTATAGCTCTTCCAAAGTGACCCTCCTTCTAACCAATCAAGGAAACCTAGAACTAAGGTTCATAATTTGTGAACAATAGCTCTTAGGGAGTTGCAGAGACTCACAGACTAGAGTGCTCAGTCTCAATTCCTCAATTGATCTTAATAACTTATAAGTCTCATTTCCTATTTATAGAGGTTAGGCCCAGGGGTTGGTCTTTATCAGATAAGGCCTCAAAAATTTGAATCAGGATCAATATCTGATAAAGATCACGTATAAAAATGCATGATCATAAATCATTCGATCGGCAGGCCGAACTGGCAGATCGGCCTGCCGAACTTACTCCATCAACAGGCTGAACTAGAAGATTGGCCTGTCGAACTTACGATAAATGATCTATGTGAATCTTTTATTTCCCACCTGAGATTCTTGGGATAAAGCCTCAATTTTAGTTCAAATAACTTAATAAAGAAGTCATTTGATTAAAACAGTGATATCTAGATAATCTCTAAAAAATAAATATTTTCAATAATTCAACAAGTTTATCTTGGATTAATTTACTCAAAATTAATTTAACCGATAACTAGGCATGAATTATCTAATCCTGATAATTCAACAAGTTTATCTTGAATTAATTTTTCATAAAATTAATTCAACCGATAAACAAACATAAATTATTTGACCCGACTGAATTTTAGCCAATTTGACATAAGTCACCAATTTATTGGAAAAGTATGCTGTATTGTTATAAAATTTATTATGAGCTAGCAAAAGGGACCTGATGACCTATAGAGTTCAAGCTCTCGATAATTCTAAAACCTAATATCTTAGATATATATTTCATAATTATCAACTTTAACGCTACCCACTAAAAGCTTAGAGCTATACTCTTGAACTATGTAGAATTACAAAGCTCGAATATCTAAGTCTCCATGACATATCATAATATATTATATCCCCATAAGATTATCTATAATCGGCTTAACTATAAATTCTATTTTATCTTCCTGATTATTTTTCTCCTACGTTCCATTATCACACCATTGGAAAACTTACGATCCAAAAATAGTATACGATTTGGTTACACCTATGTATTCAAATGGTTGAGCGTTCTAGTTTTTCAATTATAGGATAATACATAGAAGAGGACATCAACGACTCCTAAACAAGAGCTATAGATTCCATATCTATAAATAATAAGTCTATACTATCAAGACTCATGCCTCCAACGTACCAGCATGCGTACCAATATAAAATATGGATGTCACCATTTGGTACATCAAAAGATATAAGTCAAGACAACGGGCCCATTATTCATCTTAGGATTAAGATACAACACATATGATTGACTAAAGTAAATTGATTTGCCAGTATAGAATTATTGATCCAAATCAATTGCACTTAATGTCCCAATCCAGTGCATCGTCTCCCATGACAATGCACCAATGTTTCTATTCGAGGAGTTCACCTCCAATGGCTAGGACAAACCATCTCTCATTAGGGATATAGACAACATAACAATCTTTACATACATAAATCGCCCAACTTTATTCTCTTGATTACGGATCTTACAATTTTGACTGTCACCTTTAGAATCATGTTTTTCGCATAATCTGTCCATCATATGCCTAATTCTAAAGGTTTAGATCAACAGTCTTAGACTTTTGTTTACTTATTATACACTTAACAAATATGAACATAAAGAGGACAATAATTTGGCATATAAATAATAAATAAACTCTTTATTGATAAAAATGTCTCCAAAAATATATTACACTTTCACTCCTTAGGGCATACATGTCTAACACAATGCATAAGGGAAATGTCTCATGTCCTCTATAATATTTGAGAAATTCTCAATTTTACTAGAATACATGTCACGACGATTATTATTTGAATGGATTTTTATGATAAATTTCATAAGAGCGGATATTAAATTTTCAAAGTTAAAAATCATACCATAGTTTTAAGTAAAGAGTGAATAAAACAAGAATAAGAATTGGACGATAAGCAAGGAAAAATAAGCTAGAAAGCTTAATTGTTGCAGAATGTATTACAACAAATTTTAGGATAGAAATACAATTAGAGGAAAATACTATATAAAAAAGTAGAAATTATACACCATAAAAATTATGCAGTATTATGATTATATTGATAAAATTAAGTAGTATGGAAATTATACTGCATAAAGTAATGCTTCATAGAAATTAAACTTTATAAAGTTAAGGTGTTTAGGAATTATATTGTGTGGAAGATGTGGATTAGTATGAAAAGTTATAGGACCTCATAAATTGTATAAGAAAGTATACTAGCAGTAACAAAAATGTATTGGTAGTGTAGAAAAAATAAAGTATAGTGTAAACTTGGGCTGTTTTAAAAAATATTGTGGGACCCACAATGAGAAACTTCAAAGATGTGAAATTGGCCACATCATCCTTAGTTAGAATTGGTTTTCTACATATAGTGGGGACAAAAATTTAAATTGCAATTAAGCCCAAAATTAAGCCAAAATTGCAAAAAAAAAAGGGGGGGCTAAGTGATAACATCAAGTTTGTCTTCATCATTTTTTATGCACACATGCAAAAAAAAAAAAACACATTTTCCTGTCACCAAAACCGACCATGGCTTTTCCTATTTCCCTCGAATGCTTTTTAAGAAAACAACCTCTAATCCATCAAGATAACAAGATTAAGCATTCTAGACCAAGGAAAGTTTATTTTAGAAGTAAAAATCCAATCTTTACTCTATAAATTTGGCATTTTTCCTAGGAGTTTTGACTAAATTTTGACTAGCTATGTTATGGTTATTCTCAATGAGGGTTAAGGACTAACAAAGAGGAGCAAAACCATTGGAATCACTTGGGTAAATTCTAAACCCTAGCCTTGATTTAGCTTATGCATATTATGAGTTTGATATGTAATTTATGGCATCTATGGACTTTGATATGTAAAAAGACTTTATGGCATGATTATATTACAGTTATATGGATGATGATAATAATAGATAGTTGAAAAATTAGGGTTTAATGTATGAAATACAAAGTGTGACAAACTTTGTCATAAACATAAAGTTTTAGTACATTAAGTGCTCAGTAAAATGATTTTGACCATGGCATATAAAGAAAATGTTGTGGCATGATTAGTCTAAGAAATAAGTGCTTGAAAATGTACCTAAAAAGGTTTAAATGAAAATAAACTCTAGCAAATCAAGTGAAGGAATGTTATAATGCAAAAAGTGTGTTTGAGCAAAATTTTGAAAGATTTAAGTGTATGAAGCACTTAGAGGCAAAATTTTTTGCCAAGTCCAACATGAAATATATTTGTAAATATCGAGACAGACAACTTTTATGAAAAAATTATGCTCGAATTTTGATCCAAAAAAGCCAAAAAACATTGATTTTTCTTCTATCCTGCCAAAAATACTATCAAGATGAATGATTTTGAGAACTGTTAAAAAAAAAGTTATAATTCTCATTAAAATTATTAAGAGTTATGGACGGTTAGCAAAAATTCTATGCTGATTTTAAGTTATGATTTTTACGAGAATTTAATAATAAAATTTTGAAACGAGCAAAATGTTTGAAAAAAAAGGATTTTGACCAAAGAACTTTAGTAGGTTTTAATCCTTGTTAAAAACTATACATTTTGGTATAAGATGGTTATTTTTGGTTTTGGAGGCAAAAAATATTAAGATTGTGTTTTTTAGGCTAAAACTGTAAAATTATAGAACATAAATTTTTATTATTTAAATATGACTTTCTATATAGTTATGGGTAGCAAGTAATTGACATTTGAAAGCCCAAAAGAAATGTGATTTACCATAGAAAAATCACTAAGGGTGAAATCGTGAAGATTTTTTTTATTAAGGGATAAAATCATAAAGTTTTGTAAAATAAGAATTTTTGCAAAAAGAAATCTGATGCTTTGTTTTTTGCATCGTTATGAGTTGCAAGAAATTGTAAGTTTTGAATTAAATAGGTACAAAATGTTTTCTAAGTCCTATTATAAGAAAGATGGTTGTTTTTCATAAAAACGGCTCAAATGCACTCCGAAACATCCGATTTAGGAAAATGTCCCTCAATGGAAATTTTTGTGTAACCCATTAATGTAGGGTTGGAAAAGTAAATCGTGAATTTTAATAAAGTTATGTAACTTATGAAAACCTGTTAAGGGAAAATTATTTTCTATAAAATTGCTAAATTGAACCCCGACCCTCTGAATTAGAGAAATGCCTAAAATAGAAAATAGTTTGTATCACATTAAGTAACAAAACCATCAAATAAAAGGGAAAATTTGACTAAAGAACGAACAGATTAAACAATAAAGAGGTAAACCGATACGAAACGAGACTAATTAAAAGGAATAAAAGGTTAACGTTTAAGTTGTGCTATCGATCAAGTAGGTCGTATTAAGAAACGTTAGCTAGTAGCCTGATTTTGTTTGAACAAGATACAAAGCCGACTAATAGAAGGGAAACGATAAACTAGAAACGTTAGAATGCTACTCAGGCAAGTTTCAAACCTCACCTATAGCAAAATGAATTTCAAATGCTTCATAAATGTTTGAAATGTATGGTATTTGTTATGCATAATATTTTGAAGTTCAAGTCATGATTTGCATTTTGATTGCAATTGTTATGTTTGATGTTTAGATATTAAGTTATGTCAATACCATGTGCACTAAAAATTACAAGATCAGTAATCTAACCCTCAAAGTTAAAATTAAAAAGTGTTTTACCAACCTCCCGATCCAAGAGGAATGTCATGCTAAGTTATATTATGGCCTTGGTGTTTGATGATCAAGCGCATTTGGTATGTACACTTAGACCCATAGTTCAAAAAAGTTAAGAATGATGATAAAAAGTTCATAAAAGAGCATAAATGGAATCATACATTATGATATTGCTTGCATTCCTTTAAGCAATGTTTGTGAGAAACATTTTACAAGAAATGTTTTGCAATCAAGAACGTTTTGTGAAAAAAAAGGTTTTATGAGAAATATTTTATTAGGAATGTTTCGAGAGAAATGTTTTATGAGAAAAGATTTTACAAAAATGCTTTACAAGAAATGATCATGAAAGATGTTTTATGAATGGTTTTAAGGGAAAATTTTTATGAAAAGTGTTTTTATGTTTTGTGAGATTATGTTTGAACTCATTGAGCGAAAACTCATTACAAGTTCGTTCATGCGTAGGTAGTTCTATTGAAGATCAATACGACTAGTTGAAGAGTACAGTGTAGTGGTGACAGATGTGATGTTTGAATATGAATACCACTATAAAAGTTTTCTATTGTCTTCAAGAAAACGTTTTTAAAAAAATTTAGAAACTAAATATTTATTTAATATTTTTTAAGCATTGTTTTGAATGAATATAAAGTCAAGTTCTATATTGTCTTTTAGTTTACCTCACAACATGCGTTGCAACAATTTTAAGTATGATTTTAAGAAAAAACTTACTCAATATTTTTTTACTAATAAGTAAGATTAAAGTTAAGAAATGATGTTTAAGCAAGTTAAATAACAGCTTGAAAAAGCGGATCGTTACATCCTCTTCCTCCTGAGGAGTCTTTGGACATTGCTTTTTAGAGATATGAATACCATGCTTGGAAGGCAAATTCTCTTTCCTAAAGTTCTGCATCCCGTACATGACAGGCACTTTGTTTATGCATATAAATTGAGACAATGCTAATAGCTTTTTCTTACAATCCTAGATAGGCTAGATCATAAAATTGTTAGAGCTAACTACCTAAATAAGTCAAGTCTTGATTCTAGAGTCAAATGAATCTTATTTAGTAGTCTGATTTTACATATTTTCTTCTTCTTTTTTTTTTTGCAAATTTACAAAAGTATTGATCCTTATATTATGATTTTTACTAAGCATTTTAATTTTTACATGATAGTTTTTAGAGGGAGTGCCTTAATAAATGTTTGAATAAGAGTCTATTTTATATTATGTTTGGTAAAGGTGACAAGTGAGAGAAAATAAAAGAGCAAAATGATTTTGAGAAAATAAAATTGTAAGTTCTTTTGTAGGACAAAAAATGAAAGGAAGAAAAAAGCAGAGGGATAAAAGGACCATTAGGTGTTACCATTTTTATCTCCAAAAGTAGAGAAAATTTTAAAGGAAAATCCTTTTTTTCTATTTTTTTAATTGAAGGAAACGAAACCTATTATCCTTAGATATATAAAAGAGTCAATAAGGAATGCATTGTTCCTTTCTTTGTTGTTGCTCAAATTGCACTGCTTTGGTGCCTTGTGTTTTTTTCCTTTTTTTCTTTTTTATTTCTTTCCTTTTTTTTCATATTTTCTTTACTTTTTTTCACTTTTTAATTTTTTTCTTTTTTTTCTTTGGCTCTAACTGTCTACTATAGTATCTATCCTATAAAACTAGTTGAATCTTTTTACCTTTTTGACGCCATGATTTTCACGCTTTACTCATTCTTTTTTTGGTTAATTTTACTTTTGGCCCTTAAATTATGCAATTTATCCCATTTTGACGCTTGAACTTTGAGATGTAATAAATCATACCTTTGAACCATTCAACTTGCCCTATTTTGGCCTTTTCATTATTAAATCCATTAAAACTTGACAGAATTAAGACAATAATTTCACTTTTAGCCCCTATACTATGTCAAGTTGCCTCATTTTAGCCATTAAACTTTAAATTATAATAAATCATACCCCTAAACTATGAAACTTGCCTCATTTTGGCCATCGCATAACTAAATATGTTAAATGTTGATGGATTTAGACAAATGACCATTTTGACCTTTTGGCTGTGTCTATGTATTTAACATGTATTTTTTGAAAGCAAAATCCTTAAATTTTGTTTCTCCATTGTATAAGTTTTACTATTTTTCTTCTTTTTTATAATTGTCTAATAAAAGTTTTACTCTTTTTTTTTTAGTCAAGAAGTTTTATCATATTTTCTCCACCATATAACTTATGTTGGGTTTGTATTATTTGTGAATTAAAATGAAAAAAAATAAACAAATTAGGGAAAAAGCTTGGTTATATGAGTATGTTAACAAAATAGTGAAAATGACACATAGAGACTATAATATAACTTTCTTATCATAACAATGAGTACCACGCTTAATTGAACTTAGTATTCACTAGAGAAAAACCTTGACATTCTTATTAGTCTTAAGTCAACAAAATTATACATTTGTTTATGAAACCTTTAACTAGTAGGTATGAGATAAGTGAAGTTCAATTACAAAAGATTTAATCTCGACAGTTGATTAATAATTAATCGATTCGGTCCATACATGTGTGGTTTAATTCATCAATTTTCAATGGATTCAGTAGCAGAAAGGCTAGCAAATGTTTCATAGTTCAAAGGTATAATTTATAATAGTTTAAAGTTTAAGGGCTAAAATAAGACAAGTTGTATAGTTTAGGGGTCAAAAGTGAAATTATTAGCTATCAATATCTAAAGGATTTAGGAAGGACCAAGGTAAGATAAGTTAGTTCAAGGGCATGATTTGTTACATTTTAAAGTTCATGGGCCAAAATGGGATAAGTTGCATAATTTAGTGGCCAAAACTAAAAGTAACCTTTTCTTTATCTCTATTTCTTTATTATAGTACCTTACAAATAAGGATAGTAACATGATAGAATGTGGTGGATATGCTTTCCCTACCTTCATACCCTATTCTCTCTTTGTCCCTCATACTCACCTAATTTAAGTCAATATTGAGGTTGAAAAATTCCTATCGGGAGAACTATTTCATATCCTATTTATTTAATCATTAAAAGCTTAAAAAATATAACATTATTATAGCTCAAAGCAAATTCTATTTGAAAAATTTAGTAACATAGTCAATAACATCTTTTAAAAACAAATTGAAAATAAAATCCAAACTCCAACAATGTAAAAATTAAATATGTAAAACATACTAAAAATTAAAACACCAAAAATGTCCTTTCATAAAAGAAAAAAAAAACAAAAACATAAGTTTTCCTTAATGTATGGTGAAGTTTTCAATAGTTAGGTTAAAAGATGCAATTAACTTATTAAAAATATATTAGGATTATGGATTTTTATATGATGCTTTACTATTTTTTCCCTTTTCAGTGCTTTTACCTTTTTTCCCCTCTTTCTTTCATTTGATTTTTTACTTCTTTCTCTTTTCATTCTTTATTTTTGGCTCCTTTGAATGTCATAGTCTCCTATCTCTAATATTCTCATTTTGTTCCTCTTTCATTTTCTCTCTATTTCAAATTTATTACTCTTTCAATTATGACTTCTATTGAGTTAATTTCTTTTCATTCCTTTTTATGGTCAAATTTTTGTGTTTTGTGTTTTGGGTTTCTTTGAAATGAATAACTTAAATCAAAATTTTACATGAGTAACGAAAATATGTAGTTTTAACTTTTTAATGAATAACCTATCGATTTTCAAATAGAATCTAGTACAATGATGATATATGAGGATTTTAAAACGATAAAAAAAATAAAAAGGAAGTTTTTTTAAAAAAATTAATATCCATATATATATAATATGATAAGATATCAAAATTGTGTCACTAGTCCAAATCTTTTTTTTTCTTTTTATAGTATATTATTGGATCTACTCATTTCTTTTACCATTTTATCTTTTGTAAAATCCAACATGTTATACTTTGCTCAGGCTAATTTTTTCTAAAAATAGTCAATCTGTTAACTAAATAATCAAAATTGTATATTTCATAAATCTTGAGATAACTATACATGAAAAATTTGAATGTCAATGGCCAAAATAAAACAAATAAATAACTTTTATTTGTGCAAATAATAACTCCTTTTTTTCTTGAAGCTTCTAAGTAATTTTTTGTCTTTATTCTTTTATTCATTATCTACCTTATAACAACTTCAATTGCAACTTGATACGTGCATTGTACGTAACTCGACTAGTACTTGTATGAAAAGTAAAATACATTACCAAACAAGATAATCCCAAAGAAGGGTTTCTGGCACATTTACCCCCTACACTTTAGGTTTTTATGTAATATGTTCCTTAAACTCTTTTTCGTAGCAATTTAGTCTCTAAACTTAGTTATGTATGACAATTAAGCCTCCAATCACAAGCGTTTGTCAAAATTAAGACAAAAAACGATCGCATGAGATGTACATAACCTATTTAGAAGGAACGAGGATGTCATGCCTCGGAGTACGGGAGGTGACATGGTAGATTAATTAAGTTAATTAAGTGAAAATTTAGTTAAAAACTGGGTTTTAGGATTTAATTTATAAATAAAAATGTGATAATTTTAAAATCGTTTATTTAAAATGAGCAGTTATAACATTCGAACAAATAAAATAATAAAATAAAATAAGCGATAAGTAAACAATAAAAACAATAAAAATATAGGATGAGGCGAGAATGGGTCCCACTGGCCCACATTTTGTGCACACATACTTATTGACAATATTACAATACAACCACAGTCCAAAATAAAAGAGAAAGTTAAGATTTTACATGCCTTGAATTGTTGTACTACAACCTACCCAAATCTTCTACTGATCGCAAGTCCGGTCAGCGGACTCTTCTCTGATCATAAGCTGATATCCACCTAGGGGTAAGATTTTAAAACAAATAAAATGTGAGCAAAAGGCTTAGTAGGACTATATTTTGAAAATATTTAACTTTAAAAGAAATTTCATAAATCAAATAAATACATAGAAAACGAACTAGAGCAAATAAATAGATAAATAAATGGAAATTTAATAAAAGCTTTATCTTACCAAAACAGTTTAAATAGGTCGACCAGAAAAATACCATTTTCTTTTCTTGGACAAACCATATGTAATTCATCACCGTAGTGGCCTAGTTAGGTTTCGGAACCTGCCCCCAAGGTCACACTTTACACGACCCGATATCTGATATGGCATCATGCCCTTAAATATAATTTTATATATATATATATATATATATCTTTCTATGAGTATGAAAATCTCTTTTTACCAAATATAATCATTTACATTCATTATGAGGTTTGTTATGAAAAATCACCTCAATTCTACAGTTTATAAAATTAGTCAGCAAAAATGTATTTTCAACCAATCATTTGAAAATATTTTTGTTAAAATTCTTTTGAGGCCAAAACATTTAAAACTGGCTACCAACGAAGGGGTAGACATCCTACCTCAATACTCGTGCCGATGTCCCACACCATAATCCCGGTCCACTATACGTTAGCTCCATGGATCCACGCACAACCTTAAATGAAAACTAGGTCTATTAGTATCTAGCGTGATATTCTCTATATTACTAAATCATCTCATGGTATCCTAGTGTGCCATTTAGGTTTATAAAATCATTTTATAAAGTTGGAATTTCAATCAGGGTTAAAAACGATAAAAACGGGTGAAAAATCACAAAATTTCATCATGCCTAGTCGACCTGCCGATCGCCCTGGTTCGGTCAGCCGAACTGCACAGTTCGGCCTGCCGGAAAGCCAAGTCCAATCGGCCAAACTTTCCAGGTTCGGCCTGCCTTTCGGATGAATCTGGCCTATCGAACACTTGAATCTGGCCTACTGAACACAAAATTCGGCCTGTCGATCTAGAAAAATTCTAGAATTTTTCAAGCACGAGTCTTGGCCTTCCCGAGCCCAAATCTTCAATTTTAACCTGTTTTCTCAATTCTCAGGCATGGGTAATAATCATAATTGATATAAAAACATAATAGATTACTTTTTAATGCTTTAAAACAAGTTTTAAACAAAATTTAAAAAAAAATCCAAAAATAGAGAAAAATGGAGAAAAATGAAAAATCTTGATTTAAATCTGTTTTTGATGAAACAAAATTGGTATTCTAGCTAATCTGCGTTCATCTAACCTAGATTGAAGGTTTGTCTAAGCTTAGAAATGCTTAGATTTCAAAATGTAAGAAAAATTGAAAAATTTTAAAAAGTTTAGAAATTTTGAAAACTAACCTTGGATTAAGCTTTGATTCGAGTTTGTGGTTGTTCAATTACATTCCCGAACATTCAATCCACAATCTCGAAGCTTGAAATCGAATTTTGTTTCAAAATTTTAGAGAGAGATTGAGAGAGAGAATGAGAGGAATCGAGAGAGAGAGAGTGAGGAAGAGAGACACGGGCAAGAGAGAGGGAGAGAGAGAGCAAGAGAGAAAATGAGTGAACGAGAGAGAGTGAGTGAAATAAATAGAGGAAGAGAGAGAAAATTAGTTGCACAAAACCGTGTACAACAACGCACTGTTTTCAAATAAAAGCTACTTGGTATTTGACAAACTGTGTTGTTTCAAAATTTAAAATAGTAATTAAAATAATTCAAAGTAATTAAAAATCATCAAAAGAATAAAAATAACATAAATTTTAAAATTTCACAAAATGATCAAATTAAATTCAAAATATTCATTATGGCACACTAATCCACCATTTTACATTCTAATAACACTTAATAAATTTCGGGTTGTTATAACTCTCCACCCCTAAAAGAAATTTCACCCTTGAAATTTACAAATCAATTCAAAAACAAAACAAATGCGAATACGTCTCCCGCATACTCGACTCTAATTTCCAAGTGGCTTCATCAACCCCGTGATGTTGCCACATGATCTTAACTAACAAGATCTCACGATGGCGCAAGCTAATCACTTTACGGTCGATAATCTAGATTGGCACTTCTTCATACATCGTTCTTCCTGAATTTGTATGTCCTGAAACGAAACGATCTTATCCTGCTCAGGTGGACACTTTTGAAGCATTGACACATGAAATACGTCATCAACATGCGAAAGTTCTGAAGGAAGGTTGAGTTGATAAGCAACCACACCAACACGTTGGGTAATCTCGAATGGTCCGACATATCTTGGCGTGAGTTTTCCTTTGACTCTGAACCGCAAAATGCCTTTGCGAGGCGATACCTTCAAGAGTACAAAGTCTCCAACCTCAAATTCCAAGGGTCGACGCCTTTTATCTGTGTAACTCTTTTGTCGACTCTAAGCTGCCTTCAGTCGATCTCGAATCACGACAATCTTCTCATTGCTATCACGAATCTCATCTTGCCCAAGAATAATCCTATCTTCTAGTTTGGCCCAACACACCGATGATCGACATGGTCATCCATATAGTGCTTCGAATGGTGCCATACCAATACTTGATTGATAGCTATTATTGTATGCAAACTCTACCAGATGCAAGTATTTCTTCCAGTTCTTGCCGAAATCTAATACGCACGCACGCAACATGTCTTCAAGAATCTGAATGACTCGCTCAGATTGCCTATAGGTCTGAGGATGAAATGTCATGCTGAAGTTCAAATCTATACCCATAGCATCCTGAAAGCTCCTCTAGTATTTGGGATTAAACCTGGCATCCCTATCTGATGTGATGGACAAAGGAACTCCGTGCAATCTTACTATGTGCTGTAGATACAATTCCCCGAGAATCCTCCTCGAACATGTCGATCTGAACAGAATGAAATGAGCTGACTTTGTCAATCTGTGGACCACGACCCAAATTGCGTCGTGTCTTTGCTCCATCCTCAGCAATCCGGTAAGAAAATCTATCGTCACGTGTTCCTATTTCTACCTTAGAATAGGAAGCGGTTGAAGCTGACCTGTTGGCTTCTGATGCTCAGCTTTCACCTGAAGACAAATCATACATTTGGCCACGTACTCTCGGATATCCTTCTTCATACCTCTCCATCAATATTGCCTCTTTAGATCACGGTACATCTTCGTGCTTCTTGGATGAATGGCGAACTAAGACCTATGAGCTTTGTCCATTACGGCCTTCATTACTTCTACGATAGCTGGAACCGCTAGATGCTCCTTGAAGTACAACGATCCATCCACATGTATCCTCCATTCTTTGAATTGCTCTCCGTTTTGAATTCACGTCTAGATTCCCTGAAGATGCTGGTCTTGCCACTGATTCTACTTCACCATCTGAATAAGAGCTGGGGTCGTCTCCATGTGGTACACTGAAATGCGATCGTAGTCTTCATGATACTGTAGCCCGAACTCACTTACCGTCACATCCCTTCTCCAATTTTCAAGAACCAAACATGCAAGTATCCTTGAAGATTTCTGACTGAGCGCATCTGCAACGACGTTAGCTTTCCCGGGATGATACTACAATGTGAAATCATAATCCTCCATGTATTTCATCCATCTCCGCTGCCTCAAGTTCAAATCACTCTGAGTAAACAAATATTTCAAACTCTTGTGGTCAAAGAAAACCTAAAATGTCACCCTGTATAGATAACATCTCCAGATCTTTAGTGCGTCAACCACTGCTACAAGCTCCAAATCATGAGTAGGGTAGTTCTGCTTGTGAGGTCGTAACTGTCTCGATCCGTACGCTACCACGCATCCATGCTGCATCAATACACACCCAAGTCTGCATCCTGAAGCATCCGTATAGACCTCATACGGCTCATCGCTACTGGGAATGATCAACACTGGTGTTGAAGTCAACCGATTCTTCAATTCCTGAAAAGTGAACTCACATTCTTCGTTCCACTCGAACCTAACATTTTTCCTAATCAATCTTGTCAACGGTGCTGCTATCTTTGAAAAGTCCTTCACAAAATTCCTGTAATATCCTGCAAGTCCCAAGAAACTACAAATCTCTGCCACATTCCTCGGTTGTTCCCAATCCACTATGGCATCTATCTTTGATGGATCCACTGAGATACCATGCTCAGAGATAACATGACCCAAAAATTTGACCTCTATTAACTAGAATTCACAATTTTTCTTCTTGGCATACAACTAATGCTCCCGCAGAGTATGAAGCACGATCCTAAGATGCTGCTCATGCTTCTCCCAAGTCTTAGAATAAACCAAGATGTCGTTGATGAACACAATCACGAATTGGTCCAAGTAAGGCCTAAATATTCTATTCATCAAGTCCATGAAAGCTGCCTGAGAGTTCGTTAATCCAAATGATATCACCATAAATTCAAAATGTCCATACCGAGTCCTGAAAGCTGTCGTAGGAATGTCCTCTTCCTTAATCCTGAGTTGATGATATCCTGACCTCAAGTTATCTTCGAGAAGTATCGCAAGCCTCTCAACTGATCAAACAATTCATCGATCCTGGGCAGAGGATACTTGTTCTTCACTATGACTGGATTCAACTGCCGATAATCTATACATAACCTAAGGGTTCCATCATGCTTCTTTGCAAACAAAATCGGTGCTCCCCACGGTGATGTACTATTCCTGATATATCCCTTATCAGTAAGTTCCTGAGTTGCTTTTTGAGTTCCTTCATTTCTGCTGGCGCCATTCGATAAGGTGCTATAGAAATTAGTGCTGTTCCTAGAAACAAATCAATACCAAATTCAATTTCTCAATGCGATGGCAATCTTGGTAGCTCTTTGGAGAAGACATCTTCAAATTCGTCTACCACTGGGATCGCTGCATGTCCTTTCGAAGCACTGGGCTTTGCTTCCAAATTCATGAGGATAGCATAACAAACCGTGTTCTTTCGCCCTCCGAGACACGCTTTTACGAGACGCTCACTCATCAATCGATCACCACCACCCTGGTAAGTGATCACCGTCCCCTTATCAAACACTAGGGTTACTTTCCTAAGTTGGCAGTCCACTATTGTATTGTATCTAGATAACCAATCCATCCCTAAGATTACATCATATGAACTCATGGGGATCACAATCAAATCACTTCTCAAAATCTCATCCCCAATCTTTATTTTACAAGCTTTACAAACATTATTCACACACACTTGCCCCAAGGGTGAGGTTATAACTAAGGGTTCATCAGACTCTTCTATCTCTAATCCCAAGGCATGTACAAAAGAGCTCGAAATGAGAGAATGAGTGGCACCAGTATCGAATAACACGTGTGCTAAAGACTGAGAAACCATAATCGTACCATCGACAACTACATTACTGTTCTGGGCATCTGAACTCCCTGATGTCATCATATGAACCTGTATTGGAGCTTTCCCTTTTCCTCTACCAGCATTGCTAAATCTTGGGTTAGTTGGCTGATACTGCTGTGATGATGGCAACTGCACACTAGCTGTACTAGGCGTTCGGTATTGAGGGACGTTATGCTGAAAGTTCTACGGTTGGTGTCCTTACGCTGAATATGATAGTTGTTGAGGAAAGAACTGATGGAACGAAAGCTAAGGGTACTGCTGAGGCTGAGGTAGAGTCTGAAGCTAGGGTTGATGACTAGCTCCTTCTCTAGTATGAAATCCTAGACGAGCACTCCTGATCGAGTAATTTCTCTTGATGTGTCCCGGCTGTTGGCAATAGTGACAATGGAAGCTGTAGGGGTTGCTGCGCCCGCTGCTAGAGGAACTACTGCTGCCACTATTTGCGCCACCTTGTTTGTTCTTTCCCGGAGTTGGTCGACTACTAATGCTCCTCCTGTTGCTCCTCTGTGGTCCTCTTGATGTCTTGGCTCGATTCTCACAGTACTATGTGTAATCATTTTCCACTGATATTGCTGATGACATAAGCTTACCAAAATTCCTGAGTCGTAGGGCAACTACTTGCCGTCGAATAGGGGCTTTGAGTCCATCATGGAATTTGATGCACTTCTCACGTTCCGATGCCATTGTAAATGGAGCAAACCTGGCCAATTCATTGAACTTCACATCATATTCTCGTACTGACATATCACCCTGCTGTAAACTATAGAATTCTGTCGCCTTTTGGTCCTTGTATCTTTGCAAAAAATACCGATCGTAAAACAACTGCTCAAACCTATCCCAACTGATGTTACCATTGATCTCCAGGCGTTTTGCTTGTTTCCACCAAGTGTTAGCACCACCTTCAAACTTATATGCCGCGAACTCCACGCGATACTCTATTGGCACACCAAGAGTATCCAGATGCTTCACGATCGAATCTAGCCAATATTCCGCCACCTGCGGGTCCCCAGTTCCATCAAAAGTCAGTACAGATGCACGTTGAAATTCCTTAAAGTATGAATGCCAGCGACTAACCTCGGAATCATTCGGCCTTGCCCTAGCTGCCATCTATCGAAATGCAGCAAACATGGCCCTTATCATGCCCTCATCATTTCCAAACTCGGCATCAGTTGTCGAACCACGTCAAGGTGTCATTCTCTCACTTTTGAAAACAAAACTTGGACTCTCAGTGGTATTTTATTGTCGTACCTATATGTGCACAATTTCCAAGGTTCATAACCTTGAGCATTGATACCATTCTATCACGCCTCGGAGTATGGGAGGTGATGTGGTAGTTTAATTAAGTTAATTAAGTGGAAATTTAGTTAAAAACTGGGTTTTAGGATTTAATTTATAAATAAAAATATGATAATTTTAAAATCGTTTATTTAAAACGAGTAGCTATAACATTCGAACAAATAAAATAATAAAATAAAATAAGCGATAAGGAAATAATAAAAACAATAAAAATATAGGATGAGGCGAGAATGGGTCCCACTGGCCCACATCTTGTGCGCACACACATTATTGACAATATTACAATACAATCATAGTCCAAAATAAAAGAGAAAGTTAAGATTTTACATGACTTGAATTGTTGTATTACAACCTACCCAAATCTTCTACTGATCGCAAGTCTGGTCAGCGGACTCTTCTCCGATCCTAAGCTGATATCCACCTAGGGATAAGATTTTAAAACAAATAAAATGTGAGCAAAAGGCTCAATAAGACTATATTTTGAAAATATTTAACTTTAAAAGAAATTTTATAAATCAAATAAATACATAGAAAACGAACTAGACCAAATAAATAAATAAATAGATAGAAATTTAATAAAAGCTTTATCTTATCAAAACAGTTTAAATAGGTTGACCAAAAAAATACCATTTTCTTTTCCTGGGCAAATCATATGTAATTCACCATCGTAGTGGCCCAATTGGGTTTTGGGACCTGCCCCCAAGGTCGCAGTTTACACGACCCGATCTCTGATATGGCATCATGCCCTTAAATATAATTATATATATATATATATATATCTTTCTATGATTATTAAAATCTCTTTTTATCAAGTATAATCATTTACATTCATTATGAGGTCTGTTATGAAAAATCACCTCAATTCTATTGTTCATAAAATCAGTCAACAAAAATGTATTTTCAACCAATCATTTGAAAATACTTTTGTTAAAACTCTTTTGAGGCCAAAACATTTTAAACTGGCTACCAAAGAAGGGCTACAATCCTACCTCAATACTCGTGCTAGTGTCCCACACCGTAATCCCAGTCCGTTATACGTTAGCTCTGTGGATCCACGCACAACCTTAAATGAAAACTAAGTCTATTAGTATCTAGCGTGATATTCTTTATGTTACTAAATCATCTCATGGTATCCTAGTATGCCATTTAGGTTTATAAAATCATTTTATAAAGTTGAAATTTCAATCGAGGTTCAAAACGATAAAAACGGGTGAAAAATCATAAAATTTCATCATGCCCGGTCGGCCTGCCGGTCGACCTGGTTCGGTCAGCCGAACTGCACAGTTCGACCTACTGAAAAGCCAAGTCTACTCTGCCGAACTTTTCTAGGTTTGGCTTGCCGGTCGGATGAATTCGGCCTATCGAACACTTGAATCTGGCCTGCCGAACACGAAGTTCGGCCTGCCAATCTTGAAAAATTCTAGAATTTTCCAAGCACGGGTCTCGGCCTCCCTGAGCCCAAATCTTCAATTTCAACCTGTTTTCTCAATTCTCAGGCATGGGTAATGATTATAATTGATAGAAAAACATAGTAGATTACTTTTTAATGCTTTAAAACAAGTTTTAAACAAAATTTTTAAAAAAATCCAAAAATAGAGAAAAATGGAGAACAATAAAAAATCTTGATTTAAATCCGTTTTTGATTAAACAATGTTGGTATTCTAGCTAATCTAAGTTCATCTAACCTATATTGAAGGTTTTCTAAGCTTAGAAATGCTTAGATTTCAAAATGCAACAAAAAATGAAAAATTTAAAAAGTTTAGAAATTTTGAAAACTAACATCGGATTAAGCTTTAATTCGAGTTTGTGATTGCTCAATCACATTCCTGAGCCTTCAATCCACGATCCTGAAAGCTTGAAATCGAATTTTGTTTCGAAATTTTAGAGAGAGATTGAGAATGAATGAGAGGAACCGAGAGAGAAAGAGTGAGGAAGAGAGACACGGGCAAGAGAGAGAGGAGAGAGAGAGCGAGAGAGAAAATGAGTGAAAGGGAGAGAGTGAGTGAAATAAATAGAGGAAGTGAGAGAAAATTAGTTGCACAAAACCGTGTGCAACAACGCACTGTTTTCAAATAAAAGCTACTTGGTATTTGATAAACTGTGTTGTTTCAAAATTTAAAATAGCAGTTAAAATAATTCAAAGTAATTAAAAATCATCAAAAGAATAAAAATAACATAAATTTTAAAATTTCACAAAATGATCAAATTAAATTCAAAATATTCATTATGGCATACTAATCTACCATTTTACATTCTAATAACACTTAATAAATTTCAGGGTGTTACATTTCAAGTACTACAACAATTAATATATACATAAGCTAACAAAGTTGTTAAAAAACTAGTAACAGTGATATAATGTCCTTTAATTTTCCTTTCTTTAGCATAAAATTGAACAATTTAACTCTTATTAGAAACAAATGAGATGGATAGGTCTTCTAAATACATCTCGTGCATCTCACGCGATCGTTTTCCATCCTAATTTTAAAGGGAGTTTGTAATTAAAACTTCATTGTTGTACTTTTTTAAGTTAAAGGACTCAATTGCTATTAAAAAACATAATGCAAAAATGCAAAAAATTTAAGGGTAAATATGTCAAACATCCTAAACGAAAACCAATTTTCTTTCTCACCCTCCCTTATTCCTTCCTTCTCACCAAAAGAAAGCAACATCCCCATGTTAGGTTCCGTTTTTTATATAAAAGAAATTGCATTATTGCACCCTAAAATATTCTTTTTTGCACAATATACCAAAAACTTTTAATTTTAACAAAATGCTCCTTGAATTTTGTAATCATTAGTAATTAAGGTCTAATATCTAACAAGCGTTTATAAACATGGATGATTTTGATCACTAGATTTGCACATGAGCTTTTTTAAGGGTAGTGCTCGTCGTTTTAACAAAAAAATTGAAGCCCAACACATGAAAAAGAGTACTAAATGAAAATTAAAATAACTATTAGATCTCAATTGACAATGATCTCAAAATTTAAAGTGTATTTTTATAAAATTAAAAGTTTGGGGTATATTACACAAAAAAGAATAGTTCAAGATGCAACCGTACAATTTGTTTTTAATTTCTAAATCCCATCTTAAAAAAAAATTCCATTAAACGACATCGTGCAGAAAAAATCTTTTTTCTTCCCCACAAATGTCTTGCCCTCACGAGCTCGCTCTCACTCTTTTCACTTCTCTTCACGGAAGCGCAACCCGGGCTTTTTTTCCTTGTCTTCACCACTGAGCTTTCCACTGAGCAGAAGTCCAATTTTCGCTGCTAAACATATCTGGAGAAACGAAAAATCTTAGAGACCTTGAAATTTTGAGGTGCGGTTCTCTCTCTTGAATGAACTTTCAATTTCACCACTGAAGCAAAATTGATTTTGCTGAGAAATGAGATGTTGAATTTAACTGCCTGACAAAAATTGGGTGTTGATTCTTGAGTAAGTAAAATCTTACCAAGAATGTTTTGATAATTTTTATTTGTCTTTTTGCAGATTTATAAGAGTTTAGACCTTTAAAGTATGAAGATAGGTTATAATGCTATTACAAAACCCAGCTTTTTGTTTGTACATCGAGAGTTACCTGCATTTATATCTTGTAAACCTCTAAAAATTTGTAACCCAATTCTTGGAATCCCCCGTAGCCATGGGAAGTTTATTGGGTTGGTCACAAAGTCTCAGTACTCTACTGTCGATAGAATTTCAAAGAAAAACACCATTGATGTGGGTAGAAAACGAGGAGGTTCCTCCTCATCCCTCTATAGTCGTCCTAGTTTGCTGCAGATGAAATATGAGAGGATTGAAAACCGTACCCGGGTTTATGAGTTCCTTCGCGGGCTAGGTATTGTCCCTGATGAGCTTGATGGGTTAGAACTTCCTGTTACAGTTGAAGTCATGAGGGAACGTGTGGATTTTCTTCACAGTTTGGGGCTCACAATCGAGGACATTAACAATTATCCGCTTGTTCTAGGCTGCAGTGTCAAGAAGAACATGATTCCTGTGTTGGATTATCTCGGTAAATTGGGTGTGAGGAAGTCCACTGTCACGAATTTCTTGCGTAGATACCCACAAGTGCTTCATGCTAGTGTTGTTGTTGACCTTGCTCCAGTGGTTAAGTATCTTCAAGGGATGGACATTAAGCCCAAGGACATCCCCCGAGTTCTCGAAAGATATCCGGAAGTTTTGGGGTTCAAGCTTGAGGGGACCATAAGTACTTCAGTTGCTTATTTGGTTGGAATTGGGGTGGCAAGAAGGGAGATTGGAGGGGTTTTAACTAGGTACCCCGAGATTTTAGGAATGCGAGTAGGACGTGTGATCAAGCCCTTTGTTGAATACCTTGAAACCTTGGGTATTCCTAGATTAGCTGTTGCTAGATTGATAGAGAGACGGCCTCAAATACTTGGGTTTGGGTTGGAGGAGAGGGTGAAGCCAAATGTCAATTTGCTTTTGGAGTCCCATGTTAAGGAAGCATCACTTGCTTCGGTAGTTGCACAATATCCTGAGATTTTGGGGCTTGACCTCAAGTCTAAGCTTCATGGTCAACAAAGTTTGCTCAAGTCCATAATTGATTTGGATCCCGAGGAATTTGGTGAGGTTGTTGTGAAGATGCCACAGGTTGTTAGCCTTAATAGGACACCTTTGATAAAGCATGTGGATTTCCTGAAAAATTGTGGATTCTCCCAACAACAGTTGCAGAAAATGATTGTGGGGTGTCCTCAGTTGCTTGCCTTGAATATTGACATCATGAAACTTGGCTTTGACTTCTTTCGGATAGAGATGGCAAGACCTTTGGCTGACTTGGTTGATTTCCCCTCATTCTTTACTTATGGCCTGGAATCTACTATAAAACCAAGACATAAGATGGTCACGAAAAGAGGGTTGAAATGCTCTCTTGCATGGATGCTTAATTGCTCTGATGAAAAGTTTAAGCAACGGATGGATTACGACACTATTGACCTGGAGGAGATGGATCCCGAGCCGTCATTCGATATGAACATACTGATGGAACCGAGGAGTGACGAGTCAGGTTCCAACCATGGGGATAGCAATGATGATTATGTATAGAATGATGAGGAGTCAGCTCCTGGCAATCTTCTTCTCTGTGTAAACTCAATCTTGCAGAACTGAGGCATTTTTTACTCTTGAATTCCTTTCAGTGATATTTTTATGTAAAATTATTTATAAGGAATCACAATCTAGACCCTTTTTTTCATCCATAGTAACTTTGCCTAAACAGTATTCGACTTCTTTTATGCTCATGTTGTTCATATGTATTATAGGTAGAAAGATGAACTTTCAAATGTGGACAAACTTTCAGTAGTGCTATCTTTATACGCTGGGTTGTAAAATGTATTGGAATAATTACTAATTTAGTATGTTGCAATATTGTAGTTTTAGTTCTTGGTGGATCTGTTAATACAGAAATCTAAATCTCCCAAGACCCTTCTACTCCTTAATATCATTTCGTTTGAATTTTACATGAAGCTCTATTTTTAATGATTTTTTCTATAATTTTATTTATATTTTTTTGGTGAATTGCTATTGACATGGATGTGATATCATTTCAAAGTGAAAATGGTTAGAAGCCATGAATATTTTCTTAAGGGATCAAAGAAAATATCCATTAAGAAAATATTCACCGGGGAAAGTCCACGAAACAAATTCCTGTGGAATACCTGGAGACGCATGTCAGGCTAAGCTAAAAAAAGACTCAAGTCGAGAAGCAGTCAATGATAACCTTCCGTAGATTCTCCTATGTAAGACGCGGCTAAAGTTGGAAAAATAAGAGCCTGAATGCCGCTTGTAAATAATCCAAAAAGCACGACAGGCTTAGAAACTATTATAGGTACTAAAGAAACAAGAAAAACAACTACTAATTCATCATCTAAGATGTTATTGAAAAGCCAAAAAATAAGCGATAAGGGTTTTGTGAAATCTTCTAGGATGTTCATGGTAAAAGGATTGGACTTGGTTGGATGTATTTACCGAAATAACCTCTAATCCCGCCCGTATAGATATATGCTACTTATGTGAGTAAAGTTAAAGTAACGATAATATTTATATTATTTGTGGGTGCGGTTAACTCATCATAGGGTAACCTTATGATTTTCCAAGGTAAAAGAGCTGCTAACCAGTTTGAAACATAAATAAATAGAAACATACTTCCACTAAATGGAACTCATAGACCACATCCAATCTGGGTTTTGCTTACGTCTCAAATGAATTCAAGGACATGTTCAGAGAAATTATGACCAGTAAGAATTGTTTATGGATTGCAAGCGACAATAATGGATGAACTTAATAAGATAGCTACTATAACCCAAGAAGTAATGAGTACTTGGTTATGAACCTGGAAACTTCTTTTTCAATAGATATGTTTGCCTAATTCCACGCTGGATATCTCGTATAACCTTTTCAGTGTGTTGTTGGACACAATAAAACATTCGTATTAGCCTCTGAAAGAAATAAAACTTTAAAAGGAATTATTTTGATTCAATCATCTCTTTTCGACTTGTCCGCTTGAATTGTATATTTTGAGTATTTACTAATCACGTAATAGCCTTGGTCATTTTTATCTATTTCGTACTATTTAGAAACAGTAACACTATTCAATAAATCTATAAATCTATTCTATGGAGTTCCAAAAGTAATTTACTTTTCTTATACTAATCAAGAATTTTGTATACAGCTAGAGCGACCCTCACAAATTGATTCTAATTTTTTAAAATGAAGATATGGTGACATCATTCGCTGGAGTCAAAACATCTGCTAGATCTGGATCACAATTTGTATGATTAAACAAATTGTTGGAACTCGCAAAGTGATATATTCTTGAAGAGCCAAATATTCTCCTTGCCGATTAACATTTATTACAATATCAAGTAACCCTCTCATATATTTGATCCAAGATAAGTTTGCAAGTGAGATAGTTGTCTCTTCAATTTAGCTGCATCCGTATCTCTCTTTGGAAGATGGTTGAGTCTGTTTATTTTTTGTTTTGTTCTCAACTACATAAATTTATGAAGTCTCGTTTATGTAGCATACCAATTTGTTAATATACCACCAAGTTATTTTTTATAAACATAGTGACCTCGAGTCTTTATTGCAGCCTATGCTACTGAATCAGCTGCTTTTTTTTTTTATACTGACAATTAAGAATTGTGTTCTCTTATTTGCTGTATCAAAAACTAAATCACAAGTTTATGATAAAAACCAAGCCATTCTAGTAAGATTTATAATTTGAATACTTTTACTTTTTGAAAATATATAAGGTGCCATTGTAGAATTCCATTTTCTAGTACCATGACTAAAATGAACTCCTACGTCCATTATCTCTTCCAAATTGGTGTTCTAGTATTATGTCATTTCTCTTCACACTTCTTTTCTTTTATTTTCTTTCAAAAAAAAAAAAAAAAAAGAGGTGAGGTACTTTAAAATAGAAATAAATAATTATTCTTGTAGAACGTCCTTCTCCTCTGACAAAGACTGGTTGTTGATAGATTAAGTCGGTCATTTTTTTTTTAATTTTTCTATTTGTTATTGTCATTAGTACTATTACCAAATCAAATTATTGCAACACAAATAGAAAAAAGGGGGGACGAATCCATTCTTCAGAATCATTAAATCTTAGAAAGAAGTGCTCTAATATATAATGTATATTGGTTGAAATAGAAAAATCAAATAATTCTCTATGGTGGCAAAAAAAATTTCTGTTATTTTGTACTTAAATAACTTCTTTATGGTTTCAAGAGGAATGTTATTACTTTGGTTTGAATGGTGCACTAATTCTTTGAATCTGGTACTGATAGGTATCATCCCTCCTAGAACAATATTTTGCTTCCATGGCAACACATTCTGCATGTACAAGAAACAAAAAAAAAAATCTCTAACACTTCATTTTACTACTAATTGTGAAATTTCACCATTGTGCCAGAAGAAAGATAACTATAATGATTCGATATACTCTAATAAGACTGGTACATTATTGAAAATCTCATAAATATTTAATTTTAATAAATTTCTATTTACTAATTCTATCTTTCAGGAAGTCAACCCCTCTTTAGCTGTACAAGAATAGACGAAGCTTAACATGTCTAGAAGCAAAGGAGAACCTTCTTTTGTTGAGATTATTATTAATGTTTGCTAATGGGTCATTTATAGAATTACTATACCTTCCCTATTCATTGCAGGTTGGCTATTTATTAGCACGAGATTAGTTCACGATGTATTTAGAAGCCCCCTTCCAAATGAGTATTTTATGGAGAGCTGACAAGAAATTCCATTAATAGCTGGTCATTTTGATCCTTGGAGACAACTTGATGAATTTAGTAGCGGTAGGAGGTCCCAATAACAATAGATAGAACCTATCAAATTTTTATAGTGTGATGGTTAGCTATTCACGAACTAGCTATACCTACCATTTATTTTTCAGGGTCAATATCAGCAATACAGTTCATCCAACAATAAACTTAATCCAAGTCATAGAGCTACCCAAATGAAGAAAATGTTGAACTAAAACGTACTAGTCTCTACTAGGGGTTATTACTCTTTTTCATACTTGTTGTTTTATTTTTCAATTATTTCTTCAACTAACAAAAGAAAAGAGACGACTATTAAATAATAGTAAGAATTCTCTTATCTCATTCAAAGGATACCATGTCATAATTATCTATGGCTTTTTATGTCTCTAGCACTACCATATGTTGAAATGCAAAAAAAATTAGGACAAATGGCCGATATTACTACAGGAAAGATTTCTTTCTAAATAATAGTTACTGTAACTAGTATTCTTTTAATTAGTTTAATCGGTAATTTCTTTTATGGTTCATATTCTGCATTAGCTTCATCCCTTTAATAATTAGATGAACAAGATTATAGACATGCTCTGAAAATATGAGGATTCAACAGAATCCCCATCCCAAGTAGGTCCTATTGAGCTCTTAATAATATATATAAACTCATATTTTTATAAGTTTATTGCAGATGTTCTATTTGTTCAATAAACTTTCTTATTTTTTTGTTTGTCCACTAGTACTACTTTATTTATGTGATACATCTAAAAAAGGTTATGATAAAGCTCGAGAAAAATGAAGATTATGAATAGGAATCTTTCATGAATGGGATCAAGAATGATTATTATTTAGACATAAGGAAAGAGTAGTGGAAAATCTTATTTTGTGTCAAAGACTAGGAAGACAAATACTCCCTATTAGAATAGAATTTTTTTTTTCCTCTCATTCATTTTTTATACTTTGTTTGTCCATTTATTTATCTTATGTTTAGTATTTAGTCAATCTTTATTCTATTCTGATTCATTCTATGGCATTTAAATCTGACAATAGTACTTAATCATACCGAGATATAATTCTATTATAGTACTTGCACATTACAGTACTTGCAAACATAGACTTGGAGTTGGTCAAGGTACTATAGCAAGACAAGCTATAGAAGGGATCACGAGACAACCAGAGATAGAGGGAACAATACGAGGTACTCTATCGCTTAGTTTAGCTTTTATGCAAGCTTTAATAGTTGATAGACTGGTTATAGCATTAACACTTTTATTTGTGAATATTTTTGTTTAATCCTACAAATAAAAATCCATATATACATGCATATTTTTTTTATTTCCTTTTGGATTTGCTACTCTTTTTTTTAATTATATTCAGATTTCAATTTCATTCTAACAACAACCCATATAAAGGACATATTAAGAAAAAAGGAATTACCAAACCAAATTACTTTCTTCTTTTACTCTCTTAATCCAATGGAATTTTAAGAAGTATCGGAACAAAGGAGATATTTCAAAACTTACATTTCATAAGACCTAATACCTAAATCTAATAAGTATTGTTCTTATATTATTGGAAATTTAAAATTGAAAAAAAAATCAATTCTAAATCAATATTATTCTTTACTTTATTTTGTAGTATTTAGAAAAATATTCCTCGAAAAAAATAGTAGAATAAATAAACAAATATAGATAGTTATTCTACCTATAAGAATTAGAAAGAGGAGATTATATGAAAAATGTAACCGATCCTTTCTTTTCCTTTCCTTGAGTTATTAGCTATTCGCTAAAAGTTTCGGGTCTAAGTGTAGTGCTTGATGCATTGATTTTTTTGAAAAAAGTGTATGCGAGTTATTTATTTCAAGAATAAGTTGGATCCAACCAATTACACTTTATGCTTTGGTATAAGTAGGAAAGTAAAGGTACATGATTCTGCAAATTACCTCTTAATAAATTAAGAAATCATATTTAAAAACTATAGCATTTTGTAAGTGATTGGTAAAATCTACTTTGATTCTCTACGAACCAATAATATGGGACCATTAATGGGCTAAAGTTAATCTTTTGAAGTTTACATACAAGCATGGTACTTTTTCTTCTACTACATTAATACATAAATGTTTTTAAAACAAAGAGTTGGGTTTTTTTTTTTTTTTTGCATATAAAACACTCATGTCGGTAAAAAACTTATTCGAACAATTTATTTGGTTGGGAAAAAATAGAAAAAAAAGGTATTTCAACCCATCCTTTTTTCTCTTTTATCCAATACTAAATTGGTGACCTATATTATTTTGAGGTCATTGTTAGCATTTAGAATTTGCTTTAATTTGGTACAGCTCTTGAGGCTTTCATTGAAACAATACTTTATCTTAGATGTCCAGTCAACTGCTACACCTCAATGCATTTTAGGGAGAACTAGCTAGCACTGGGTTCGAGTAATATTTTATCCCTAACCACAACTTATCCATTGATTCTTCAACATTAGTCGGTTCTAACCTCCACTTAATTTCACCCAAACATTATCTTGGCCATGGATATATTACTTAAGTTCGAGTCCACAAGCAGTGACAATTGCCTTATAAAGAATCTTTCACCCATATGCTCTGATTTTTAATAAGATTCTAGTTAGAAACATAAAAGCAATGAAATATGCCTCACCATAAGTGCCTAGTAACGCTATATGTTAGGGAGTAATTAGAAATTTGATAACAAAAGCAGTAAAAAATCCAATATAGAATAGGATTTCAAGTGCCATAGGATAAGATTGATTAGCTCATTTTTCAAAATTTAATGTTGGTTCATTACATTCAGATAAACAAATAGCTTGAATTCCTATTAATAAAAGAGGTAGAATTTTCCACAATGTGCAAAATAAATTTTGTAGCTTAATACAAACATTTTTTTACTCCCCACATGGATAGAAGTAGATAAAGCATAATTAATTCTAATTCCCCTATGATAAAAAAAGTAAAAGGTTTTGAGAAACAAATGGCCTTATTTGACCACTGTATATTGCTAACATTAGGAAATGGGATAGGGATTCCCAAGTACTTGGTTGAGCCTCTAAAGTAGCTAAAGTAGTGATAAATTCCATCAACAAAATAGGTCCTATCGAAATTCCATATATTCCCAATCTCATAATAAAAATCCAAAAAATCAATATATTTATAATCTTTTGTTAGTTGGATTTACAAATCGTCCAATTAGAAATAACAGCCAAATGCTTAGGTTGTTAAAAGAAGTTCGATTATACATATACAACAAGTATACCACCTAATTACCTTATTTCTTCTATGAGGAAGAAAGAAATTAAGAGAACCCATAAATATTGACACAACTTTAATTATCATTAATCAGGAAATTAATTCATCGTAAAAAAATATATAATTAGACCAGAAAAATAAACAACAAAGAGCAATAACCTTAAGACTCCTCAGGAGGAAGAGGACATGAGTTGGTTTCCTTATGTGTCGGTGGTCGAAAACCTGATATGTGCTATGTAGTGTATGTGTCATTAGTTACAAACCTGATGTGTCTATGCAGTGTACTAGGCCTACATCTACTATGCTGTTGGGATAGTCAATAAGTTTCAGTCAAATGTAGGATTTGATCAGTAGATGACTATAAAGTGCATTCTTAAGTATCTTCAAAAAATGAGAAAGTATATGCTTATGTATCTTGATAGAGATTTGTCTCTCGATGGTCACACTGATTTTGATTTTCAATCAGATAAGGATGATTAAAGGTTAATCTCAGGATGTGTGTTCGCTCTTAGTGGTGGAGCTATTGTTTGGAGGAGTGTGAAACAGTGTGTTTCTATAACTTGACAATGGAGGCTAAATATGTGGCTGCTTGTGCAGCATTCACGGAAGTAGTCTAGCTCCAAAAATTCTTGATGACTAAAAGTTGTTCTAGATATGGATAAGCCAATTAGACTGTATTGTGACAATAGTGTAGTGATCGCAAACATTAAGAATCAAGACACCATAAAGGCACGATGCATGTAGAAATGAGGTATTATCTTATATAGATATACACCACAGAGGTGACGTGATAGTATTAAAGATCGCATCGGAAGACAACCTAACAGATCTATTCACAAAGACTTTGCCAATCAAAGTTTTCAAGGAGCATCTAGAGGGTTATTGATTAAGAGACATATCTCATTTGCTTTAGGGACTGTGGGAGAAAGTTAGGATAAATGCCCATAAAGCATAAGATTGTTTGTAAAGGACATATTAATAAATAAATAAAATGAATTTATTTATTGTATTTGCATGTATGTATTTTGAATACTTTATAAATATCATTAAAATTTCATATTTATCTGTGTGACCTTAAATATTGTATATAAGTGTTATATACAAGAGGATAATTCTAATATTTAAGAAAATCCATTTATTTAAATTAAGAAATTAATTAAGATTTAAACAATAAATTTCGTTAGCTAAATTTCATATTATATAATTATGAAATTATGTGACAAAAATATAATGAAATTTCATGTACATTTTGTGTACAATTCTTGGTGAATTAAGGTGAATTTTAATACGTACAAATTTTATAAGTTAGGATACTCTAGAATTTGTTAAGTACCTTAAGAGGCAAATTTAATGTGATTTACATTATGATAAATTTAATTATCTGATAAAATATGCCCATAAAGTAAATATGAGAAAATAAGATTAAAAAGTCAGGCCAAAGTCCTAATCAGTATAAAAGTTGACAGTATTCTAGATAGATAAACTTGTATAGATATTTATGTTAGCAGTCCGCCCAATGATTGTACTCATATACAAAGTCACTCAAAGCTATCTAACAAGCAACATAATAGAATCATACTAAATTAGTTCTCAAACTGATAGGTAAACTATTGTTGATGGAAATTACAAAATGATTACACAGTGTACTGGGGTATTTCTATTTAGATAAAGAAAATGTCTCCTTAAAACTATATTGTCAGAACAAGAAAAATATAGATTTGGTTGGAATTAGAATGCTAAAGTATAAGACAATTATCTAGGTGTACTTTGTTGTTGTCTATCATGGACCTCAAAAATTGTGCAAATCTCTCTCAATTTTCTCTATAGAATCTAAACTTCCAAGGGAGCTTTTAGCAAATTTTTGTTGCAACTAAGTCCCCAAGATCAAGCTCTATAAATACCAAATGGTCATTTTAAAATTTCATTTTCTCTCTCTCCAAGTTTTGTTTATGGAGCAAAAATTCTCTCTTGTTTTCTCTCCAAACTTGCTCTCTCTCAAGTTTTTGTCATTCTAAGCCTCTAAATCCTTACTAGAAGCAAGATCAAGAGTTGTAGTGTTGATCCAAAGTGATTTTAAGGTAAAAACTTTATTAATGGGTTTTTGTCAAGTTTGGAGTTCCATGCTAGATATTTAATTTCCATGTTTTTTTCTTGAGGTTAGGAAGTTTTAGAGGCTTTTTTGCACCAAGAAAAGTGACTCAACAACTTCGACCACATTAGGTATAAGTTCTAACCTTAAAGTGTTGTTTAAAGTTTGTGTTTTTATGCTTCTATAGGTTATAAAGTATGATAATGAACTTTGGCACATAAACTTTTATGGCATGATTTATTTGTGTATTGTATGGCTTTGGTTGTGATATTTGAGCTTAGATTACGTGGTTTTGATAAAAAAAAAAAAAGAAACTTTGTCGCAAAAGTGTTGCAATATGCTTTTCAAAACTAGTTTTGAAAAGTCTAAGTTTAGAGATACTTAGAGAAGGATTTGGTTTTTGAGCTTGACATGTGATTTAATGGAAACATCCAGATAAACATTTTTTGTGAGAAAGTTTCCTTGAAATCCAACTAGACCTATCCAAAAATAACATTTTTCAAAATTAATGTTTTAGAAAATTAGCTCAAAGTCCCCGAAAACGATTGATTTTGAGAAAAGTTAAAACAAAAGGTTGTAAATCTCATTGAAAATGTCAATGCTTGTGAAACAAGGTTTCTATCAATTCTACACTGATTTTAAGTTACAAATTTTATAAGGTTTTGTCGTAAAACTTTTAAATGGTAAAAATAGGAAAACATTTTTAAAATGAGTGAGTCTACCCATAAGCCTTTGGAATGTCCTTGTTAAAAACTACAGATAGCAGTACCAAATAGTTTTATTTTGGTGTCACAGACAAAAACCTTAAAATTTTTATATTTCAAGTCAAAACTGTAAAAGTTAGTACAAGCTGTATTTTTCCCTACACAATTAGGTTTTATCCAATGTTTTGAGTAGCAAGCCAATAAAAGTTCATTTCAATGAATTTGAAAATTTTTCAAAACCCGTTAAAGGCTAAAATGTCAAGATTTTCATATTTTTGATCAAAACCATAAAGACAAGAAAAAATGCTACAAAGGCAAATTTACTGCACTATTTTGGGTAGCAAGCAATTACAAATTTTGTTTCAAAATGTTTGGTAATTTTTCAAGACCTATTGAGGGCCAACACATCATTTTTACAAAAATGGTCAAAATAGACTCAAGCTTACCAATTAAGCTCTAAGTTTGAAAACAAGGGATGATTCTCAACGTACAAAGTTCAAGTTGTTAAACAAGATGTTAATTGGCTTCATTTTACCTAAATTAAAAAACATAAAATTAGATCATTAAAGTAGACACGAACTAATGGTCTGGTGTCACATTAATAGGACACAAAACCGACTAACCAAAGAAAAAGGATTAAGTGAAGTGTTAGCGTGAGGTTCAAGCAAGTTACAAATCTCACCTATAGCATGAAGAAAATGTTTTTTATATGCCTTATTGATAAACATTTTATAATTGTAAATGTTATGTATGTTGTCTTTAATAACAAGTGATGGCATAAATTATGTTCACTAAGGTTACAAAGTTGACAATCTAAACCCAAAGTCAAGAGAGATAAGATAAGGTAATTAAATATCATACCAACCTCCACTCTGGTAAGGTTTATAAGTCTCCGAACCCAAGGGAACATTAAGTTAAGATACAATCTTGGTGTTCGATGGTCATGCTTAATCGGTACGAACACTTGGGCCCATAATGAAGGACAAGTTATAATGATACTAAGATATTCATAAGTAAGCATAAATGAAACCATACATTGCATTGCTATTAGCAATCTTATTAAATATTTCATAAGATATGTTTAGACTTGCTGAGTGAAAGCTCATCTAGATCCTTCATACTGTAGAAAATGTTACTAAGAGGTCGGTATGAAAAGTTGATTAGCTGGGCATGGTGGTGGGACAAATGGGTGATTAGGCTATAGATATTGCTGCAAGTTTTCATTCTACCGTTTGATAAACTGTTTATTTTATAGTATGTTATAGTCTAGTAGTAAGCTAGTACCACTTTTGTAAGAACGTTTAAATAAATGGTTTGTAATTACAAGTAGGCAAATGTTTTTAAAATATTATGGGAAACATTAAGCAATATAATTAACTATTATGGTTATGTTTAAAAAAAGAAAGAAATATTTAGTATTTTTATAAGCAATATTATGATTAACTTTAAGAAAAGAGCACTAAATAATGGCTCAAAAAGCCAAGTCATTATAATAATATTTGAGGATGATATTATAATGTTCAGTAATATATAATTAATTATTCCAAAACCCTAATGTAGGGGTTGTAGGCATGTTTTTCTAGTCGTTTTCTCACCTTGTTTCGATTTTCCCCCTCAAGGTCAACAATGACGATCCAAGAGGATTACAAGAAGATCCATGAAGATATTGAAGATTAAAATAGATTAGAAATTATTTTATTTTTATCTTTTAATTGGGTTATAATTTAAATATTCGCAGAACCAGGTCAAATCCATCTTAATTACTCATATGTTTTATTTTATGTTGATAATTTATTGTATGTCCATGCATTATAACATGTCATATTAGTTCTAATGTGCCTACTTATATTTTTATAACATGCCATGCACACACACGCATTTATTTATTATATTAAAATTTTTTTAATTATAAATAAAAAATATGCATTGTAAATTAATTTAATATGATTAAATTGATTAAAGGTTGCAAATTTGATTTGCAAAATAATATTATTATATGAAATTGAATTTAAGAGTTAAATTTTAGAATTTTCATATGTTTAGAAATTTTATGTGTTTATACTTTTTAGAAATCATAAATTGATGCATGGAATGGGGTTTAATAGTGCACTTGTCTTATTAAATCTACGAATTAAGAAAAAATTAAGATAGCAGAACTTGTTGTTATCTACAATTGGTAGTTTCATTGAAGAATTGGAAATAATTCTGTGATAAATTGTATAGTTATCGTTTAGTGGTGGTAAATGAACCTTTAGCCAATTTTATTATTATTGTTTCCTATTTATTTGTTTTCTTGTGTTTTCTTTCATTAGATTATTTAATTAAAATCAGAAAAACCCCATCTTTAATTTAGTTTTGTGTCGTGGGTCAGTTCAGTAACTAATTAATTAGACACGATCCTCTACATGAACAATCCTTGCTTATCACTATATACAATAGGGACATATTCTTAGCAGGGATTAATTTGGTGCTTTCTTTGAGGCCTACCAAAGTACATAAGAAAAAAGAAAGTGGTCTTCTTAGTACGTTATGTTGATGGCATCCTGGTCATTGGAAATAATAAGCAATCAATGTCACAAGTGAAAAATGTTTAGCCATCCAATTTCAAATAAAAAGATTTAGGAGAGGCAAGCTATTTTCCTAGGATCCAACTCATCTGGGATTACAAGAAGAAACTTTTGGCATTATCTCAAGTGTGTGCATAGACAACGTGCTTGTAAAATATAGGATGCATAATCCCAAGAAAGATAATTTTCCATCTAGGCATGGCATTCATTTTTCTAAAGAGCAGTGTCCTAAGACTCTTCAGGAGGAAGAGGACATGAGTCAGTTCCCTTCTATGTCAACATTAGGAACGTGAAGACCCACCTTTTCGGCCATCACTTAAACTTTTTTTAAACATCGTTCTTGATACAGTAATCTTACTTACTTAGTAAGAAAATACTGAGTTACAAAAAAATTTTCTTTAACATTACTCTTTAAAACGTACTTGGAAACTATTGCGACCTTCATCGCCCTTCCTGTTGAGACTTCGCTCAACTTTTGTCTTTAAAACCATTTCAAACTGTTTCTTAAAACTACTAAGAAACATTTATTAAAACATAGCTTAAATCATCATTTCATAATTGTATAACACATTTAGTACAATGTGTCGTAAAACTTTTGAAAACACTTCTTAAAACTCTTATTTCCTTAAAAACCTTGGAAACACTACATTAAATAGTGTAAAACCTTTTCTTTGTGTAGCGGAAGCAAACTGTAGTGGTATCCATTTCCACATCTCGCATCTGTCCTTCCGCAGCACCCAGCTCCGCTAACGGGTCCTACTGGTCACCCATATATTACCTACAGCATGAAAAACTTCTTATGAGCTTATGCTCAGTAAGTTCAAACATAAACTCACAAAGCGTTTAAACATACTTAAAATCTTTCCTCATCAAAAACCTTTTTCTTAAAACGTTCCTCATAAACGTTTTTTATAAACACTTTTCATAAAACGTTTCTAAAACGTTTCTCATACATATTTTCATAAAACATTTATAAAATGTTCCTCATAACGTTTACATAATACGCTTGAAACATTTATAAAATGTTTCTCATAAACGTTTTCATAAAACATTTAACATCAATCCTTAGAATGCATTTCATAAAGCATCCCTTATAAACCTTTTCTTAAAAACATGAAAATGTTTTCCATAAACATTTATCATAAAACATTTAACAAAACATTCTATCAAAATGCCTTTCATAACATAACATGTAAATATTTCATAAAAAGGAACTCAAGCAGAATCAAAATGCATGATTCCATTTATGCTCAATTATGAACTTCATTTATGAGCATATTATGAATACTCTTATCTTACTTTAACTTACTATCTTTATTCCTTAACTTTCCTTATCTTTCTTTAACTTTCCATCCTTGTCCTTATCTTTCCTTATCTTTCATTCACTTTCCTTACCTTGCTTTAGTGTTCGTACCAACTCATTAATCATGATATAATTAACATGATGCTTCCCTTGCGGAAGACTTGAGACCATCGATCATATGGTCAAGTACCTCACATCTTAGAGGTTAACTTTAACTTTACATTCAATACCTCATAACACAGAGGCTGGTACGACACTTTCCTTTTTATCCTTACTTTACCTTCTTATTATCTTTTGTGAGCATGTCAAATGCAATCACATCATATGCAAAAACACTTGCAATTCATAACTTGTATCGTGAAATCTATTGCATAGCGAATGCAACGTATTACATATCAAATGCATCATGTAATGCAATCACCTTTTGCAAATCATAACAAATACTCTAACACTCATT
>CAMOHE010038244.1:0-16249 GCA_946598075.1 Artocarpus hirsutus | reverse complement strand
GCATGTATAAATTATATAATATTTAATTATTATATATTAAATAATATTTATATTAAATGTATAGTATTTTGATGTGATAATACATGACCTATAGTGTTAGTATCCTTCTGAGTCTCTATGTTAGGCCTGCCCCTTTATAATTGCATAGGGAAACCTAATGTCATGTTCACTCACGGGTGAATATGGCATGTATAAATTATATAATATTTAATTCTTATATATTAAATAATATTTATATTAAATGTATAGTATTTTGATGTGATAATACATGACCTATAGAGTTAGTATCCTTCTGAGCCTCTATGTTAGGCCTGTCCTTTTATAATTGCATAGGGGAATCTAATGCCATGTTCACTCACAGGTGAATATGGCATGTATAAATTATATAATATTTAATTCTTATATATATTAAATAATATTTATATTAAATGTATAATATTTTGATGTGATAATACATGACTATAGACTCAGTATCTTATTATCAGCTTTACTCCTCAAAAGCAAAGCATACCTTGTGTAAAAAACACAAACTACCCTCATGTAAAATAAACTTGCACATAAAATTTTTGCCCAGGGGGCTCCGCCCCCTACAACCTCCGGGAGGGGGGTTTACCACCCCCCTTCCAACCCCCACGTCGACCTGACTGTAAAGGTCGATCCAGGTATAACCTCTGCGAAGGGGCAATATGCGTCAGGATAATAATTATGCTCCGCACATACTAACAATGCCTACGAGAAAAAAAATTAAAAAATGCAAAGAAAAGAAAAATAGCTTGTCAAGCCTATTGCAATGTGATGTGAATGGGAGAATCTAATGCTATGTTCACTTAGGGTAAATATGGCATGTATATATATTATATAATATTTAATTCTTACATGTATCAAATAATATATATATTAAATGTATAGTATTTTGATGTGATAATACATGACCTAAAGATTCAGCATCTAATTCTCAACTTTACTTCTCAAAAGCAGAGCATGCGTACAAGAAAAAAAAAAAAAGAAAAGAAAAGAAAAAGAACTTGCCAGGCCTATTGTGATGTGATATGCATTGAAGAAATCTAATGCCATATTCACTCACAGGTGAATATAACATCTATATATATTATATAATATTTAATTCTTATATGTATTAAATAATATATATATTAAATGTATAGTCTTTTGATGTGATAATACATGACTTACAATGGGCCTTACATGATTTACTAGAGAATGTCATACTCAGCCATGTTCACCCATGAATGAACATGAAAAAATATATCTAAATATATATATATATATGAAATTGGCCCACAATGGGCCTTCGGTGGGCCGGCCCATTGTGGGCATGATAGGCATTACATGGGCCGGCCCATTATGGGCTTAGATGGACCGGCCCGGCCTGGGCCAGTGGGCTGGCCCATTGTGGGCCGGGATAGGCCGGCCCGGCCCACAATTTTCCATGGGCCGTGCCATGCCATGAACAGTGTCGGGCCGTGCCGGCCCGACCCATCATTATTGTAGCAGGACGGGCTCATGCCGGCCACGGACCCTGGCCCATTATTGCATCTCTAATTCAAGAGTGTGTTTGAATTCCAAATTCAACTTTTAAGTTTTAACTGTTATACTATAAAGCTCTCACATTCTACGATGTAAAGTTTTTATATACTACGGTGCTTAAATTTTAACTTCAAATTTTAACTTGATTCTCAAACACTCTTTGAGTGTTTTGCAAATAAGTTGAAACTCATGAGTATAAGTTTGAGTGCAAATAATTTCTTACATATAACGCATGAATACTCAATGTATATACCAACAAAACATCAGAGTGGCAAATGAGGACAAAACCCGGATATAGTAACCACAATTCACAAAGGAAAATAATGGACACATGCCACATGCTAATGAATGAAATCGTCGTTCCGAGACATCGAAAGGCAATAGGCTAAATGTCTACATTTCATCAACTAACGAGAAAAAACCAATCCTAACAGTCATCAGATGTTAGAGTAAGAGCAGACATGATTGCGAAAAAGTTAACAATGGTTGCTATAGATGGTATGGTTGCAACAATTCCTGCCCAAAATGTATTATAGAAATTAGTGATCAAAGTTCTGGATTGGTTTTTCCAAAGCCACACCAATGATTGATCTACTCCATCCTCTTCTGCTCCAGACCAGTAAGCCTCGTTCTTGTAATTTTCTGTTGTAAAAAAGACTGTCGGCTCGTTTTTTGTTGTCATGAAGATAGGTGTAATATTAACTTGTGTACATAATGTGTTTTTCTAATGACAGTAAAATATCCAAGCCATGGTCATTTTCTTCTTTTAGTGGAGAAATCATGTTGTGATATTCAATGCAATGTTTGTCAAAACTCTTGTAAGAGTTACATGATGTTGTTCCTAATGAAATTAATCGTTCTCTGTCCCTCCCATTTCGCTGCATGGATTGTGATTTCAAGTTTCATTTCATGTACGGTCCCTTGCCATCTACTATCAAGTATGAGTACCACATCCATCCTTTGATTCTTTTTTATCACTTAGAAATCAAAGATGATTTAGATGAATATTACTGTGGTGTATATATGTAAAGAAGAAAGGGATCAAGGCTTTTGTATTTATCAATACGAAAGCATTGATTCCTTTCTTCTTCTAATACATCGCAGTGATATTCATCTGAACCATATTCAAATTCTAAGTGACCAAAAGAGTCAAAGAGTGGATGTGGTATTCATACTTGAGGGTAGATGGCAAGTGACCGCACGGGAAATGAAAGTTGAAACTACAATCCATGCAGCGAAATAGAATAGACAGAGAACGATTAATTTCACTGGGAACAACATCATGTAACTCTTATAAGATTTTTGGCAAACATCGCATTGAATATCACAAGACGATTTCTCGCTAAAAGAAAAAAAGGATCATGGCTTGGATATTTTACCACCATAAGAAAAAATACATATTTTAGTAGACAAGTTAACGTTACACCTATCTTCATAACAACCAAAGATGAGCCAGCATTCTTTTTTGCAGCAGGAATTGACAAGATCGAGGCTGACTGACCTGAAGCAGAAGAGCGTGGAGTGGACGAAATGTTGATATCTTACATCGACACTCATAATTGTATATGCTAAGTTTGCACATGCCGCGCCTGATGGACATAGCCTACCCAAAATTCAGGACTGAGCTCCAAAGGATGATATGCCTGAAATGTTGAATTTCAACGTCAAATGATCTCTCCATGGAAAAGTAATAATAATTATGATTATGCGTGATGTATGATCGTAGGCCAATTACTTGAGGACTACTCATGTTTGACAGATGTGCTCCAACTCCGATATATAAAGTATCCATGAGTAGTGTTAATTTTGAAATTTCTCCATTTAAAATTTTTTTTAAAAAAAGGCTTTAAATTAATTAACATTCTTTTCATTTTTTTTTTGTTTGAATTTTTTACGGGAACCGTCAAAATAGAAGTTCCTGCAAGGAAAGAATAATTCCCTTTGCATGGCTTTTCTCTTTCTTAATAAAAACAATCCACAAATAATTCCTAGCTTTAACTTCTTTTTGCTTTTGGACAAAGAACAAACAAGAAGACAACTACAGGTCTATATCTTGCTCTTTTTTGTTTGTTGATTCATAGTTTTAGCTACTTTTAGACAAAGAACAAAAAAAAAAAAAAATGCAAAGAAGAAGAGAAGAAACAAGTAAAGAATATGTATCATGCTCTTTTTGTTTGTTGATTCCTTGCTTTAGCTTGTTGATTAGAACAATGAAAAGAGAAAAAAAGAAACATTTCCAGACAGCCAAGGATTCGCTACTGAAAGCTAATGTTAACGCAAGAAGAAAAGAATTTACAATTGTAAATCTGTAGTGGTCTTTTATTTTATATGAGTATGACTAATATCTGCCTATTTAAATGAGTATAACTAATATCTGCCTATCTTGTTTTAATTAATTAGTACCCTTTAGATCTTTTGCCTTTTTGTTTTGTTTTGTTTTTTTGTTTTTGTTTTTTTTTTTTTGTTTTTGGTTTTGGTTTGCATGAGGGACTTAATATTTGAGCTTACTAGTTATGATTAGCTGGTTATTTCAATGTCACCATATGAACAAGCGTTCATCATTTTGCATTCTATAATCTAGTAAACCATATTATTTATTGTGGATTTTTCAATTTTTGACCCTCAAATTTATATCTAATGGATATAAAAAAGGTCCTATTGATCAGATCTTTTGAAGGATCATATCATATTCTTGCCCTATATTAGTGCGTTAGTGAGAAAAAAATGTTAACTCTATTGGGATATTTTCTAGGCTTGGACAATTAAAGAGCGACAAGCTTAGAGAGGCTACCAATCCTTACTTTATATTTTTGGAGGTAAATAGCATATCAAACCAAATATTTTATATGCTACTTTTTTTTTTGAACATTTAATGTTACTTTGATTTGTGCTCCAATGAATAATATTGTTTTAATATTTTATATTTATTTTTATTATAATATTAAGCTTTTAAAATTGTAAAATTAAATTTTAAATTTCAAAATAATTTATAAAATACAACAATATATTGATTAAATAATAAAAACAATACACGAATCGTCATATGCCAAATGCTAAAATTATATGCTACACTTGGTGCCTAAGTTGCCATCAATTTTAGTGTCTACCAAATTTAGTATCAAGAATAATATTGTATTACAATGATTTCCCATAGCCCAAATTTAACATTGACGTACGCTTTTGAAATTGCATGCTAAATATTCAAACAACAAACTATAAGAGACAAATTTTAACCTGTTTGGTGGAAAGGTCCAAGTTTAAACTCACGCTTATAGGGTGAGTTTGGGAGATTTCTTGATATCAAATAATAATAATAATAATAAAAGAAGACCAACATTTCCACGAAGTTAAAACTTGAAGATTGAAGGCTTAAAAGTTGTAAACTTGAGACTCAAATATTATCCAAAATTAATATACTTCTCAAGGGAAGGGCTGCCCAACACCAGATTATTCAATACTTGATCATTAACATCCCTGCGAGAGAGACAAAGATGGAAGACATGTAGGATAATGTTGTTAAATTAAATGAAACCGGAGTCAAGCAATAGACATGGAAACATTTCGAGATCCAATTAAATGACGTTCTTCAACACTTCATTCAGACACACTTTCCTCTTGTATGAAGTACTTTTAGTGTGATCTTTAAGATGCAATTATACTATCCGTATTTAACGGCTTTTTTTTTTAAATTGTCATGATAAGAGAGAAAAAACGCAGAAAATTACGCCTGAAAGACGAAAAGCATCATGGTAGGAGGGAAAGTCTATAAATGTATATCGATTTATTTCAATGTGTTTATTTATTTCGTTTTTTCTTCTTTTTTTTAAGCTAAGGGATATCTAGATATAGTTATATTTATGATAAAAACAGCAAAAAGTAAAACTCTGGACCATTAAATGTATAACACACGGGTTGGTCATCCTGGATAGAGGAGAAAAAGTTTTGACAAATTAATGTTTTTAGACCAATTTTTTATAATGGTTTTTTATAAAACCGTCATGAAAATTAACATTCCATGATTTAAAAAAAAAAAACCGTCGTAAAGATTAAATATTTTATGACGGTTTTTTTAAAACTCTCCTGATAGCTTGATATTGCATGACGGTTTTTAAAAAATCATCATGTAATGTGAGGCGAAACAACGTAGTTTTTTGACCCCACATCTAACCACGTCCTATATAGGGTTTTGTACTTTTGGAAACGCTCGAAATCTCTCGCTCCCTACACTCTTAACTCTCACTCTCTCTCTCTCACTCTTTTACCCTCACCATCGCTGCCCACATCGACTCAAGCCCAAGCCACCGCCGACTCAAGCCCATGCTGTCACCGTCGCGATCGCCACTTCTCTCCGTTCATTCGTTTCTTCCTCTTCATTTATTCCTTCATTCATTCTCTCCGTTTGTAATCTCACTCCTCTTCGTTTGTTCCTTTGTTCATTTATGTTTTCTATCTTGGATCTTGTATTTGATGAAAGAATAATGTACCGGAGTCGTTGTTTTGTTTCTATCCAGTTAGCAAGTGGAATCGTTGTGTTGTTTTGCTTTTTGTTTTTTGTTTTATCAGGGGATATGTATGTATGTATTCTTCTTGAGTCGTTGATTTTCGTTTATTGAATTGTTATGTAGTTAAGGATGCTATGCGTTGATGAGGGTCTGATTGTTCTGAATTGATTTATCTTCCTTAGACCATGGACTATACGTGTTGCTATTTAAATTCTATAGCTTGTCTTTCAACATTTGGAACCGTGTTTAGTAATACAATATTTTAATATATTATAAGCTTTGATTGGTTGGAGGAAAAAGTACTAGGGATAAGGATGGGAGGAGAAGTAAAAAAAATATTTTAGATTTTATCTCCATTATCTCTCTTCTTTTCATGCCTGTGATTCTTAATTTTGTTATTACTGAAATTTATAAACAAAATTACTTTTGGGACAAAAGTATCTCAGAAGATACTTTAACACGTCACTCTAATATTTTTTTTAAAAAATCCCTTTTAAATACAATACATATTAAATACTCAATCGGCGTATTGTTTTAATTCTTCAAAAAAAAAAAAATAGCTCTTTTAAATACAATACATATTAAGGCTTAAGGTTATTTTTGCCCAATGGGACGGCTAAATCAATCTCCAAACAAGAATAAGGGGTAAAACTAAAAGAAAAAACACTCTTCTTGCTAATAGAGGAGAGGAGCTTTTATCACCTAAGCACCTTCTTCGCTAACTTCTAATCTTTTAACATGTGTAATTTTTTCCAAAGGAGTTAATCCAAAAGAAATATTTGTTTCTTTCTTTTCTTTGAAATGCTAGAAGGCATAAGCCCTACCAAATAAGATTCTGTAGTGTGTTAAATGAAATAATCGTATTGTTCCATCTTTGATTTTGTGGTTGTTCTTTCTTTTCAATATAATCCCATATTATCCATCATATTGCATATCATGAGCTAGTAATGTTGGATTTATGTCAATTTATGTGTTTGTCTTTCCATGAGGATTGGGTTTAGATTAGGTAAAAATGTCTTAAGAGAGCGATAATAACCACTATAATGAAGAGTATAAAAAGTGCATGATATCTTCCTCTCAATATAGCAAGGCAAAACAAGTTAACAAGCCCTGAAGGCACATTGAATTTGATCCCAAAATAAATTTTGAGCGGAAAGCTACTTTGATGAAGAAAGTTTATCAGATGAAGAAGAAAGGTTTAAAAATAGAAGTGACATTTGATGCAAAAGACCAACCGAAAGGCGTACCCAGAAGTGAATTAAGCAGTTGGATTAAAGTCTTTAGTCGAGAACATATTCAAATATGGATTAAAGATTGGAGAACAAAGGATTTGAACTAAGTAAAATATGTTGTTTGGAGAAAGATTTATGAAACTTTCACAGTTGAGAGGTGGTATAGGAAAAAAGCTTTGAGGATTTGTGGTGCATTAGCAAAGAGGTTTAGATACGACCTTTACGTCACTTTTGTAAAGCCTAAACTTTCCATACCAGAGGTCGACAAAAATGCATACAAGCAGACTCCTACGGTAGTACACTACTACCCCTCTATAGACAATGACAATTAGGAAGCTTTTGTGAAGTATCAGTATTCCGTTGAATTCCAACTACTATAAACTAATGCATGAAAAATAAGAACAAAAAATGAATACATTTCTATGGTTGGTCGATACGGATATAGAAAGCTCAAGCAATCATTAGTACGTTATTATCTTACTCGTATGACATATATCAATTATTCTACATTAATATGTTATTAACATAGCAAAATACAGTTAGCCAAGACGGATGTACTACCATCACGTGAGGAGTTGTAGGTAAAATCATATCAAGATCTCGATAGACAGTTTAAGAATCCAAGAGTAACACAAATTAGTAACTTGATTGTAAGTTTATTGAACTCAAATTATTAATTTGTAATTTTATAATTATTAAAACATATTAAGAACAACTTGGTTTGCTGTTGTTTTATAGGATGAGTATACAATGAACAAAGTTAACGGACCTTCGAGTCTGTCGGTAATGATGATATATTAACAAGGGCACTGGGAAAACAAGAACATTTAGGGTGTGTTTAAGGTCAATCTAAATATGTAAAGCAGTCTCAATACTTCAAACCTCCGACCAAATTCAAAATTCGATTCCAAAATGTCTAAGATGCAAATAGTAATTGCAGAATTGCAAGGTCTTATGGCCGAGTTTATTTCCCAAGGACATGCCAAACTGATGGATGAGAGCATCTCACAACGCAACAAGCTATAACCCTTCTGACAATGAAGCAGAAGCTCCAAAAGTCCAATTGTCACCTCATCGTCAAGAGCCCGAATAATATCAAGAATGTAGGTTCTTTGTTGACGATAAAATTAATGGTGGGTATATACTTGTTGAGCTTAGGAAGGCATGGATAGGGAGTCTTCCAATCGATACAGAACATGGATGATCCTAAGGGGATGAAAACGTGCATGTTAACATTACTACCACTAGAATTAGAACAGCTGAATTGCTTGTCTCAACATTTGAAGCAACAACTATGGGTGAAGTCGTCGGATGCTTCGTTGCATGACCAAAAAGATTAATCGAAGTCATTGCAACGATGAAGATAAGTTGAGCACCTAGCCACATTCCTTAAGATGTAGGGGGAAAGAAACACTAAAAAAAAGAAAAAAAGAAAAGAAAAGTTCTACAAAAGTGAGACAATCAAGACCAGAGGTAGAAGAAGAACGAGCGGTTGAGAAACAACCCGTTGCGAATAAGCTTGTCTGCATTTAACTTCTCTTTAGTCTCTCCAGATTTATGCAATTAGCTTTGTACACATATTCTTTCATACGTGAGGTTGATAGTTCAATGCCTGATACCGAAAATAATCACCGGCAATGAATTACCTATCAATGTGGGGTGTGAAGATATTTACTATTTCATCACCTTTGATAAAATTGGGGGCAACTATATAATGGTAAACCTCAAGTAATATAGCTCTATCCTTAATTCTTACCTTTTTAAAATTTAAGTAGAATTGTAAGGTGTGTTCAAATAATTGAGTGTATTGTTTTTCATTGTAGTTTTTTCGTAAAACATTGTGAATTTCAAGCAAGACGTATAATTTCGGCTTCATATCTCCGGCCATTGTTTCAAGTGTTGCGAGAAACTCACAGAGTGATGTCAGAGAGTGTCCCAGATCACTCCTCCACCTATTAGCTCAAGCACCGTGTAGAAGCTTATTCTTCGTACCATACAATGTTGGCAAACATTGAATGTTGGCAATTTTTTCACCATTTTAAGGACCAAATATATTAATTTGATCCCTTTAAACACCCACCACGTGATAATTTCATATCACTCACAAGATTATAAGTATCAATTTTTCTTATAAAATTGACTATATTAAGTTTTACATAATTGTATAATTAATTCATTTTACTCATGACACATTGTTATGGCAATTAATGATTGAAAACTTCAAGTGGGAAACGGTGTAACATTGCCGATTGAATGGAACGTTATATTTCAAACGAAAGTGTCCAAGACAATAAGGAAATGAGAATACGTTTTTTTATTCTACGTTTCATGTGGGATATAATTAATAATGATATACAAGCCCTAGCAAAAAATAAATTTTATATACATACAGATATACATAAAGTTAGAATTGAGTGGGTACAATTTATAAATAGGTATGTCAAATTTAGTTATATATAGTAGATAAATGATTATGTGAAATAGTTCAAATGTAAAAATGTTTTTGCAAAGATCTTGTAATTTCAATATACATCTTTTTTTTTTTTTTTGGCAATCAGAGGCTTGTAATAATGGATAACACACGGGACTGGCCATCCTATAAAAAACTAAAAATTCAATCTATTTTTTTTGTGCACGACCAATTTTTCACGATAATTTTTAGGAAAAAAATCACTAGAAACGTAACCTTACACTATGGTTTTTTTCAAAAGCCATCGTGTGAGATACATATTTGCACGATAGTTTTTTTATAAAAACCGTCGTGATAAAGGTGCCCCAAATGCCTAAATTTGGCGCATAAACAAACGTTTCATAATAGTAAAAAACTGTCGTGAAAACTCAATTAGGTATTACGATAAAGATTTTCACGACGGTTTTTTAACCGTTGTGAAAATTGTTCACAACAGTTTTAAACCGTCATTGAAGACTCAATTGGTGAGTAATAATAATAAAGGAGACCAACGTTTCCAAGAAGTTGAAACTTGAAGATTGAAGACTCACGTTGCAAACTTGAGACTCAAATATTATCCACAATTAATATAGGGAAGGGCAGCCCAACACCAGATTATTCAATACTTGATCATTCAACATCCCTAAGAGCGAGACAAAGATGGAAGGGTTGTAGAATTATGTTGTTAAATTAAACGAAACCGGAGTCAAGGAATAGAGATGGAAGCATTTCGAGGTCCAATTAAATGACGTTCTTCAACACGTCATTCAGACCCACTTTCCTCTTGTGCCCAGTACTTTTGGCGTGATCTTCAAGATGCGATGCGTTTCGCACCGACTAAGTTTATGGATTTTCATCGGCTGAAGTTTTCAATTATTTCGTTGGATAGATTTCATTAATATTATTATTATCAGGAGCACTTATCAGTCTCTTTTGTCGTTAGCTTTCTCATGCGAATCTTGGGCTGTGCAAAACATTTCAGTCACAATCATGCTTTCAGATGTTCTTTTTTTTTTTTTTTTCGGAGGCACATATATTTGTAATATTGCTTCATCCTAGAGAAAACTAATATTTATACAAATGTGGCGGAGGCTTCTCATATAAATATAACATCCATAGAAGATGTGCGGAGTTGCCGAAACAAGCGAGTGATTTGAACGGTACATATATCAGCAGGTTCAAACTTTGAAGAGCATGTTCAATTAGGTATATAGTTCAAAGGCATGTATAAATTTAACATTATACAATATCTTTTACTGCCAATTATTCTGGAATTTCTCCTCTAGGGAAAAAAATTCTTCCTCAAGATTATTACTATTATTATTTTCAAGATAACAATAATTCCCCTGGCAGTGATAATATTCTTTATCTTTATGAAGACAATTGACAAACTGTTCCTAGCCTGGCTGAAAGAAAAAAAAAAATCCTATCTTTTTATTGCTTGTTCGTTCCCTGCTAATTTAATTAGAATGTTAATTAGAAAAACATGAACAGTGAGAACAAGGAAGAATTAATTGTGGATAGATGATTTTTTAAGTATTACTGAAGTAAAATTCTATACTATCTAAATATAGAATGAGAGAAATATCATATTCTTAAAACCTTTTGTTGTAAATTACAAGTTTTAAAAATATTTATAATAAGTAACAATTTTATGACGTAGATAATTTACTTACTATGTAAATATGAATTATTTACACTATAAAAAAAGGTATGAATAATTATTTGTATCTTAAATCTATTTACTATATAAATATGAGGAAAGCCTAGAAACTTGTTCTAAATGAACCCCATCAAAATCCTTGAAGTTTGAGCTTTTCCAATGAAGTGATCGAAGTCTAATGGGTGTTGGAGAGGGCCTCCTCTCTTGGCCATAGTGTTTTTGTGTTAATTGTTGTTGTCCTTATGTATTGAGAGATGATTGTGATGACGGGGTAGTGTTGAGACTAGAAAGGTATTTATAGGCAAAGGGGTGGGCCTTGAGAAACTAAAAATTTGTTGGTTTAGTTGAGGTCTTGCTATTTTAGACCCTTAGTTGGGAGGTTTTCAACCAAGTTTCAAGTTCTAAGCTAAATGAGCATCTGATGTGACGACCCGTCTTTTTAAACAGTCGTTTAACTTTCTTAAACATTATTATTTAAATATTAATCTTACTTATTTAGTAAGAAATTACTAGAAATTTTTTTCTTAACATCTCTTAAAACGTTCTTCAAAGCTGTTACGACTTCTATCACAATTTAAGTTAAGATGTTGCTCGACATTTGACTTTGAAACTATTTCAAAGCATTTATTAAAACTTTATAAAAAAACATTAACTGAATCATAGCTTAAAATTTATCTTTATAATTATATAAAACATTCGTAAAATATATCTTAAAACTTTGAACATATTTCTTAAAACTTTAACTTCCTTAAAACTTTGAAAACACTATATCAAATAGTAGAAAAACATTTTCTTCATGTAGAGGAAATATACTGTAGTGGTATCCATACCCAAATCATTACATCTGTCTTCCGCAGCACCAAGCCCTTCAAATAGGTCCTAATGGTCACCCATAAAACTACCTATAGCATGAAGAAACTTTTAATGAGCTTATGCTCAGTAAGTTCAAACATAAACTCACAAATTATTAAAACATGCTTCATAAGCTTTTATCTTAAAATCTTTTTCCTAAAACGTTTTTTATAAAACATTTCTTAAATGTTTTTCCTTAAAACGTTCTTCATGAACCTTTTCTTGTAAACATAAAAATATTTTTTATAAACATTTAACGTAAAACATTTTTTAGAATGTTTTTCATAATCATAACCCACAAACATTTCATTACAAGGAATACAAGTAAAATCAAAATACATGATTCCATTTATGTTTAATTATGAGCTTTCAATTATGAGCATCTTATGATCATTTACTTTAACTTTTTATTTTTATCCCTTAACTTTTCTTATCTTATAAACTTTAGTGTTCATACTAACATCATTAATCATGAGATCATAAACATGATGCTTCCCTTGTGAAAGACTTAATACCATCGAACACTGATATCATAACTTTAACTTATGTACCTCACATCAAGGAGGCTGGTATGACATTTTCTTTTTATCTTTATTTTACCTTCTCTTTAACTTTAGTGAGCATATCAAATACCATCACATCATATGCAAACACATTTGCAAATCATAACTTATACTCTAAACTTATTGCATAATAAATGCAACATAAAACTTATAACTTAAACTATAAAACTTTAAGCATTAACAAAATGCAAACATACTTTAAACATAATTATTGCAAATATATTGCAAATTTTTACTTAATCTTTAAAACTTTATGCATAACAAGTGAAAGCATACTTTTAAAAACAACTTGCATAACATTTGCAAACACATTTACAAACACATAAAATGCATTTGAAAATCAATTACTTTATGCTATAGATGAGATTTAAACTTATCTGTCTATAGCTCCAACTTTCCCGTTTTCTTCCTTTTCTTTTTATTAGTCGGCCTCTGTGTCCTGATTAAACGACACCCAACTTATTAGCTAACTTTTCTTATTATCAATTTACTCGATTAATAACATAACTTAAACATTAAACATTCATATCTTTTTTTACATAATTTGTATATTATCAGTTTACTTTCTTTTACTTTGTTTTGTACCCACTAGGGTTACTTCTCCTTTTACTTAACTTCGTAACCCATCAGGTTACCTTTTTCTTTACTTAACTTTGTAACCTACTAGGTTACTTTTCTTTTTCTAAACTTTAACGTTACTTAATTAGTTTACTGTCTTTCTTGATGGGTTAGTTACCTAACATATTATGGAAGGTTTTTCATTTAAGAGCGTTTTGCTAACTCAGAGTGTTCAACTCTATTTTAACAGTTTTCTTAAAAATGGCGTTTGTAACCTTATCGAGTTTTTTATCAACTTCATAACTTATTAAAGTTTTTGCTTTACTTTTCCTCTTATTTCTTACATGTTATAAAAAAAATTCTCACTAAGGGGCATTTTTCAACATCAGGCATTTTAGGTCCTTATTGGCCTTTTTCTCAAAATGATCACTTTGTCATTGACGAGTCTTTAAAAGCTATCGGTGCCCCTTTTTTAAAACATCATATATCTCTTTACTTCTTATAACATTGCGGAAAACAAAAACAATAGTTTTCTTTTTAATTAAATATGCTTTGTCAAAACTTTACAGTTTTGACTCGTAATGCAAAGATATTAACATTTTTGCCCTTAATGTTTTTCTTTCGTTCTTTACTTGACTAAACTCTTAATCTTTAAAAACATAAATCCTGTGGTTACTCACTACCAACAGTAGTGTAGGAACCCACTGTTCCTTGGTAAAAACCTAGTTCATATAATTTTACGGTTTTGGCCCGAAACATAAAAATCCTTACATTTTTCCCCTGGAACAAAAAACAACCACTTTATACCAAAATGTTTAGTTTTTTTCAAGGAATAAAACTTACAAAAGCTCCTTGATCTAATTCTAAACATTTCAAAACGTTTCCATTTCAAAAAATTTTATTCTCAAAATTTCGTAAAATTCATAACTTATTAACTGAGCAGAATTTTGACAAACTGTCCATGTTGGCTTAACAGTTTTGATGAGTTCTACAACTTTTGTGTTTTAACTTTCCTAAAATTCCAACATTAAGGTGACTATTTAGCTGATTTTTAAATTTGTTGAATTTTTGCAAAACTTTACAATTTAGTTCTTTTAGAATTTTACAAAACTTTGTTCCCAAAAGTTGTTTCTCTCACTGTTTTGGCAGTTCCTATAGCATATTTGGAAAATAAATTGGCCTCTAAGGTCCTCGAGACTCCATTTCTTTGAAACTAGTTACACTTTACAAAGTTTAACAATTTCTTATTTTTAACCACAAAACCCTTACTTTCTTTCTTTCTTTCTTTCATCATCACCATCAATATAAAACATAAAACAATCATGTCATAATGTCCATCTTACATGCCATAGCTCAAAACATTTCATCAAACACTTAGTATACAATAAAACATAAACTTTCAAGGCTTGAGTTTAGGATTTTACTAAGGTATTCCGCAAGCTTTTACACCTCCTCTTTTGTGCTTGTTCTTGGCTTAAATTCCTTAACATTATCATAGCAAAACTCCCTCAAAAACCTATCCATAACTTGGAAGAAAACCATTAAAATCCTTAAGGAAAAGGTTGGAATTTTTATCTTAAAACCCCTTAACCTCCTTAAGAATACTTGCTCTTGTTTCTTTGCATCCTTTGGAGGCTTGAATTTTATCAAAATCTTGAGAAAGAAATGTAACGCCCCTAAGTGGGGGTTAATAGTTTTTATTAAATAAAATAAAGATTAGAAAATAAATACAAATCGTCAAAGTAATTTGCCCGGGACTTAAATAAAAACTCTTAAATTAAAATAAAGACATAAACAATTAAATAAATCACAGTTTAATGTAGCACCTTAGATTTTAATAATATACAACTGTCATCATCATCATTTCAACCCTCAACAAATTTTAATACAGTCACAGAAAATAACAATCGATGCTTTCATTATCATGAAGATCATTCGTTGCATTCAAAGCAATCTCAACGTAATATAGCTACATAGCTTCTCCAACTATTTTTCTTGTAGCCACCTCACATTTAGTGAATCCTGAAAAGATGAATATAACAGGGATGAGCGACAACATGCTCAGTAGGGAAAACCATTACTCACCTTAAGGTTTTATTCTTACCACATTTAAACCTGCATGGTTAGTTAGTTTTCATCATATTCCAGATTATGAGATTTATTATGATCATTTTTCGTGGATACGATAGTTATTCATTACCAAGTTTCATACATATACATATATACAATATTCACATTCATCATTATTCCTAGGTATCCACATTACATAAAGTATTACTCAACTTATTGAAACGCAAGTGGGCATGCTTGGCCACCCTCCAAACATTCCGAGGGTATTTCGGTGAGGGGACATCAAGCCCGGAGTCCTCACCAAGTCGATTCTTGTACAGTGCGTTCTGGGACTTTCGACCCAAGGAAGCGTCATCACCTTCCCCCTATTTACCTTTTAGGGTATTCGTGCCCAAGGACGTAACCGCCGCCCTCTTCACGTTTCACCATTTCTCAATGTTTAATCATTACTTAAAGAGTCAATTTTCCTAACCATGCTTCTCAATTTATAACAACATATATCATTTCATTATGTTCCTCGCTGTTCAATACAGGCCGAGTTCATGTCATAGTATCATATGTAATTCTCATATCATAGCAGTTCAACATAGATATATATATATCTTGTGGTAAAACAATTAATTTCAATTTCATAAAAACCTCACAAAAGATGAGTAATAGAATCCCTACCTTTCAAGCTTCTCAACAATCCTTTAATCTCCGAATTCAATTAACGTAAGCTCCACACACCCTTGATCCTAAGGTGTGCATAAGGACAATTAAAACTAAAGCACAACATGTATCCACATCCATAAATGAATCTATATATTTAGTCT